>JABFPN010000468.1:0-46174 GCA_022817305.1 Leptoteleia sp. ZL-2020
ATAGACATATTCTTATAATAAATAGAATATCTGGTTAGTGTTATCTGAAATAAGTTTTATTATAAAATGAAATTCCTTTTAATATAAAAACCTTAATCTATTGTATATTAACTGAATATTCTTATTTATAATAGATTTTCTATTAGTTTTAATAGGAATATTTTCTTTGTACAGGTTTCTTAAAGTAAGTATATTTTTTTTCTGAGTGCAGAAATGAAGTTTACGTTACGTTACTAATATAACATTGTAGTTGTTTATAAAAGTGTATTTAACTTGGCTCTATGTAAGAGTACCGTGTCTTGTTAAATGAAGTATTTTTGCTGCGTCTAAATATTTTGTGAGTCAAATTAAATTAATTGCGGAATGCATTAGTTTTTCTTGAAGTATATTCGTTGAATTAAGCATGAAAAATTATTCTTAAATCTATTAAATTCTAAAAATTTTGATATTAAAGTGCATAAATAATTAACACTTATTGGTAACAAAAATTACACAATATTTACTCCTGTATCAATTATATCAAAATCATATGTCGAAGTTAATTATTCAACATATAAAAAAATACTTAACAAATTGTAATTTGTATCACGGAAGTAAATGAGACAAATAATAATAATAAACTTTATAATATATATATATATATATATACATTTTTGCGTTATTAAATTATTTATTATTATAATTAAACTTTGATTTTATAAATGAGTAATAATATAAAAGAATTAATTAAATTTAACAATTACTATCATATTTATTGGTTATTAATAACTGTGATCGATTAAAGGCGATATTTCCTAACAATAGTGCTCCAATTTGCCTTCATAAATTTTCGTGTATTTGGTACAATGCTTTTGTGTTTGAAACAAACAGGATACTACAAATTCTATATTATGGAAACATACGATCGTTTATAATTGTTAACATCATACTGTAATATCAAGAATAATATTTTAGATACTTCTTTTTCTATATTCAGTAAATAAAATTGGAGTATTGAACTTTATGTTGCAATTTCTTTAAAATCAATTAAAAAATGTTTTTTTAATAATATTTATAGAACAGTCAATTAAAGTATCATTAGATGTAACTTCAAAACAAATTAGATTGGAACTTTATGTACGTTTGATATGGTATAAGTCGATAAGAATCATTAGATTATATTTAATCAGATACAAACTGTTTCAATCAGAATTTTGAACGAATGAAAATTAAGCGACAGTTTTGACTAATAACATTTTGCTTTTATATTACTTTCAAAGTAAAATTAATATGAAAATACATTTATAGAGTTCAAATAAAAATATATAATAAAGTTCAAATCAAATAGATATATCTAGAATTTGTAAATAATATATATTGTTTACCTCTTCGTATGTTAGATAAATACTTTACATGTATAACATTTTGCCGAGTATTTAAAATACTATAAATGCACACATATCTCCAAATTGTATCAAAATATAATAGTAAATTACTCTAAGTATTGTTCAGAAATATTGTAACAAATATGAAGCAAATTATGTAAAGCAAAAAGGACACGAATTGCAAGAGGATTAAAGAATCATGAACGCTTGTTCTCTTTCTTTACACTGCGGTTTCCATTGAATGATACAAAATTGATAACTATTCGCGGTTGTCTACTTTCGTTTCAGGAAGTGTCTGTTTAATTTATCAACGCTCCCTGTCGTTCCTATTTATTCTGTTTTATTTTCGACATTAAGCATTGCTTAATGGATTCGGAATAATTTATAGCGAAGTGCGATCGATTATTTGCAGAGAAGCACATTTTATCAGGAAACGCGAAGGATGCACTTTGCTATCACCGAATTCATCGGGCGCTGCGCAAAAATGAAAAGTGTTCTCGTATTTACCATTTTTGTTTGGTTCTTTCTCCATTGATTCGTCCGGCAACTTGAATTCGACCGCGCGCGGAACAAAACGGTGTAAAGATAATCAAGTGTGACCGTTAAAACGCACTTCATTGCGATATTTTAACATCGATATTGTTTGCAGAACTGTCGAAAATTTTCGAGTGCGAATTTTTCGGTCAATGATCCGCAAACGCGTTAATATCAATTCTCCGAGTTTTCCTTTTTTTTTATTTGTTCCAGCTATTTTTTACCCCCCCCCCCCTCCTCCCTCTACCATTGCGGCGACTATTTTTGCAGCTTTACGGGCATTAGGTCAATGGGTATTGTCGACAACGTACCGCTCACGAATTTGCAATTATTTACCCGGTATATTCCATTTTTCTTGCGGATATATGCTACTTAAAATTGTCCTCGCGTCTAACACTAATCCGCGCTACTTTAACACCGCGGATGATGCTATTCAGAGGGCCGAGGAAATCTCACACATAAATTTCCTTCCTGAATATATTCTTCGGCAGTTGCGCGGACGCGATCGCTTGTAAAGCGAAATGAAATTCAAAGGTGGCATTTAATGCCACGAATTACTCGAGTTCATTTCATGCGACAATTATCGAGATTAGGGATTTGGAAACTTATTCATTTCTGTTAGACCGTGCGAAAAACCAGGTGCTTTGAGATAATCGCTGATGGAATTACGAAGGAGCTCGTGACTTGTAATTTCAGCCGGGACGATTTTTGTAATTGAAAAATGGCTCTTTTGTTGGACAGGAAGGCGTGTTTACTATTTTTCTTATAACTAAATAATACCCTTTATCAACTTTCTTTAGCACGTACGCAGAAGCATTCATTCGTTATTGATTTAAAGTCAATTACCCTAGTTTAGTATGGATTTTTCCTCAGCATAATTCATTTATGATTTTTTTCAAGAGAGTACAAACAGGAAACTACTTTTAAAGACGAAGTATTCGTTTAGCATTTTTTTTTCCGACTCTATAATTAGCGGTTTCTTTTGATTAAGGAGGATATCGCACGACTTACGAAACAAATTGCAATCTATCTTTATAATGTTATAAAGAGAGTTAAAAATGTCTCTTAATTAAAGATTCCAATTGATGTTTATGAATGGCATAATTATTATTATCTATTCAATTTATGTAATAGCTGTATGAATTATCATGAAAGTTCGTAAATATAATAAGACCAATCTTTCCTGTACACCCTATATAAATAAGTTGAAATAAGTTTGCGTGTAAGTTTATTAAGAAATGTTAACGAACTACAACCATTTTGTTGTCAAAGTTTTTTTCAAGATTTTCAATTAAATTAAAATTTAAGTTAAATTAAAGTTTAGTGAGAGTAAGTTGAAGTTTCATGTTTTGAATTGATTATTAGATATGCCATTTTGAATCGAATATCAATAACATTTTTTTTATTTAATGAATAATAATAAATTTTATTACTTTTAATAATTTTTAAAATAGGTATTAATCAATGAAGTAATAAATAACGTAATAAATTAGTGATAAATTAAACTTAAAGCAAAACTTTATACTTATAATTTTTGTCAAATATAAAAATCCGACAAATGTGTTATTTACTAGATTTTTCGTAAAATTCAATGAAATTATTATTTTCAGAATGCTTGGAGATTTTTTAAATCATTTAAATAGGGTAGTTGGAACTTCGTCAAAGAATTTTCAAAAGTTATTACAACTTTTATGGTTATTTTGAAACTTTTTCGCAGTTATTGTAATATCTTGCCGTTGAAAACTTTGCCAAGTTTTAGTTATTTTCACAAAAATTAAAAATTGCGAGGTCTTTTTAACAGAAAGATTGGCATTAACTATTTTCTTTGTTCTGCTGTTGAATTAGTATGAATGCACGTTTCTAAAACTCATATGACTACAAACGCAGAAATTATTAAACACTTTCAGAATACTCAAGGCTATACAAAAGTAAAAAAAAAAAACAATAAATTAACAGGATGAGTAATTTTACGATTATAAAATAAAAAAGTTTCCATAAATAAATTATAAAAGTTAAGTAAAATGTTTAAAAATTAAATAAGAAATGAGTCCGGGCGATTTTTTGCTAGGATAACGATAATGAATTTTTTATCTGACTAGTTGTAAGTGAAATAAATTTACAATGGATTGAGGACTAGCAGTTAAATATTAATTTCAGTTCTGAACAAGTCTTTATGAATTAAACAATTCCTACCTGTATATCAAAACGTAACTTTCTCACGTTATAATTAATATATAATGTATTAACAATGAATAAATATGTAACGTCTAAAGTTGTATTCCCTTCCCTTTTATACATATTAACTGGTGCGGCTGATCGGTTTCTCAGTAAATCGTGATTGTGTGAGCCAACGGCAAATTCAACGTCACCTCGTTTATGGATCCACCGGGTTGGTGAAATAATTCAAGCTCCTTAATTAAACGCGATCAACGGTCCCGAAGCGCGTAATAGTCAGAGAGCCAAGGGATACCGAGAGACTCATCTACCAAAGCGTAAAATTCTCCGACACCTGGATAATTTATTTCATTAGACGAAAAATGCACTTTTTGTCGCTAGACCAAATTGATTTCGATGTGATCGAATATCCGCCAACGATACAGGGAATTTTAATGGTTTAATTAAAAATTTGTCGCTCGTCTTCGATTTCCCGCGACCAAGGAGTTAAAATTACCCTTATGCTAATCAGAAAGAATGTGTAACCTCCTCCTCTTCTTTTAATATTCTCAGATTCGTCAATTCTCAGTCGACATTCGATCGACGTTAATTAAAATTATTTTCGATTCACAGATTTAACGGCGAATCGATTGTATGAGTTCTATAATGTTGGAATAAAATCGAATGAAAGAATAACTTTCTATGAATTTAACATTTACACTCTGTTTTATCCTATTTGTCTATTATTAAAACAAACAATCTATACTTTGGTTTTATACATTAATAATATACTTATTTGTGAAAACGCAGCATGTTTAAACAAAAATACTATGGAGTTTATCGAATTTTATGAAAAATAAAATGGAATAAAAAGCCTACGATAAATATTTTTTATATTGATATATTAAAATTTATTATGTTCCTCATCATATTTCATTTTCGTGGTTTAAAAAATGCAGTTGATTTATTTATAGGAAAAAAGTGGCAAAATAAAAAATAAAAAGACGTTAATTGATTTTGAATGAATCAGGTTTGTTTTAGTTTTAAATATTTTTCTTTCAATAAATGCAGCGTTTGCACAAACCATTTATAAAACTGCAGCTTCAAATTAACCGTTGTCCCAATGCGTCAGCTATTTACGCAAAAGTAACACGTTCCAGTGATACAACTGGAGCATTAATTAGCACTAACATTGTTACGCGAGCTTTTGACTTTCATAATTTTTACAAAATGATCATTCGAACGTGGCTATATTACGTTATGACTTTTGATAGATCACGTCTGGTTGAAGCGAATGAAAACTTTATACATAAAAGTAAAGGCTGAAAATGTTGTCTCATCAATGTAAAAAGACTTGTGACTCGGCAACCGTAGAAAATTACCGGAGACCGGTCGAAGATTTTCAAGATGACTAATTGGTGGTCCGTACCGGAAGAATTCTAGGTGACAAAACGGGCCGACTTTTTTTTGTCGCGGCAATCGCGCCGCTTAAATATGAAAAGTTCGAAATAGAGGGTGAGATGAAATGGCCGTATTATGAATAATTTGCAAGTGAAACGACTGGAATGGTAATGATCGCATTTATAACGCACATAGCGGCCCATAAAATGTAATTTAACAAAGTTAGCCGCGAATTCATTTCGCGTAACGGCTGAATAATGAAATATTATAATGTAATTTATACGCGGTATCACGATGTCCAACATATTGTACAAATTGAAATGTCAAGTATGAGATTATTCGATCGAAAAAGTGCCGCGTACGAGTATTGCATCCACTAATCAAAGTGACTCCTTTGATTGCAATTTGTACAATTAAATTTGTACAATTTGTACAATCAATTAAACGGATGAAGTTGAATTATTATGAACGTCGTGTGATTTATTATTTTATAAAATATGAAAAAAGATTTTTTTAATGACAAAAGAATTAATTTATTTGCTGACAGATGAACGTATTCAATTGCGCGATAAAAATTGTTTAACGCCGTCGAAAGTGGATCTGGCAAATTATATTTTAGCAACGGAATTAGAGGTAGCAATAGAATTGAATTTTCAGCAGTTTGTCAGAAGTGATTTCGAATTTTATGTTAAATCTCGTATATGAACACAATTGTAAATTTAATTAAAATTAAATCCAACATACGAAACACTTGTTCGATGTGTAGATGTGACGTCAAATCTTAAGTTAGATCTCGAACCAATTACGTTCGCGAGATATCTTGTTGGATCTCACATTTGATAAACCAAGTAGTTTATAAGAACATATAATTATAATTATTTCTATAATTAATATTGTTAATAATTAATATGGAAATTACACTGAGAAAAATTTCTTTGGAAAAATTATTACAGTTTACAGCAAACTAGGACATAAGAAGAGCAATTTAAATAAAAAATATATGTTTTATTAAATTACTTAAAAGAATAGTTGAATTTACTAAGAATATTGAATAAATAGTTGCAATTGATTATTTCCAATCGATTATATATTGCACAAACTTTATTTTAAGATAGATAACTTAAGAATCTGTTGTAATTTTTAACAATTTATTCGTTTCCATATTGTGGTTTCAGATACACAATAAAATAAAAAAATATAGAAATATGACTTCTCAAAAATATATAAAAATGTACAATACAAAAATCTTCTACATCCATATTGAGCTTTAGATATCGCTAAACAATATATCACCATAGTTCAATAACTAGGATGCAATATACTGCAATAACTGGTATGTCACAAATGTTTCATTTTCAAACCCAATAATTTAATTTAAAATATCAAAAAGTTAAATTCGAAAAAAATTTTATCTAAATAGAATAAAAAAATAATATTAACTGGAAAATAATAATTGGAGTAAGATATTAATTTTTCCAAATTACTCTTCTAATCATTAACAAACTTTAAAGGTTCATAATTTTAATTGCTTTCGCGTTCTCGAAAATACCTATAAACAAATTGTTTCCAAAAAAAGAAAAAAAAATGAAAAAAAGAAAAAAAAAGAAAAAAAGAAAAAAAGAAAAAAAGAAACATTTCATACACTCGATAACCTTACACCACCGGAACGCCAATATCCGCATTCCAGCTGACTCGAATTTTCTGTAGAACATATTTGACACTTTCCACAAAACCATCCAATTATAATATTTCAAATTTCCGACGTTCCAAAGCTCACCGATCCAATAAAATATTTATTTTGAACAAATAAAAATAACATTAAAAGACCTATTTATAAATTGGCCTCGGGAAGCAACTGTGCGTGAAACTTTAATGAAATCACCATCGGGACGGTCGCGCAAGAAGAATGCAGGAAAAATAACAGCATGAACGAATCATTTTGTTTCTCCCGCACGTAACAGAGGCATTCGTGTCGGCCGATAATAATTTTTGCCACGTCATAATTAATTTTCCGGCGGATAAGTCATGTTGTATTCATCAATCGACCTAGATCTCGAAATAAAGTCCCGAGGAAACTGTTGCCACGTTAGCACACCCTTGACTTTATCAGCGAAAGTTTTTCACGCGAGATTTATAAACATGCCGAGTTGCCAACCAACTTCCATTCATCCATATTTCAAGGGTCTTACTGACGCACCTTAATATTCAGTGCCTTGTGTCTCGAGCGTTACAACCACCGTGTTACCGACTAATGCAGTGTACACTCAGAGAAATTTATTAGTCGTTGCTACTGTACTTTATAATAACACGGGTATATATGTCTGCATTTACATTCATCTATATATTAAATAGTATTTTAAAAGAACATAAAAAAAAATGTTATCAAGGAATAGAACTCGTTATATCATAGTCACCAGTCGTGCATTTACCACCACACATAGAAGCCTTCTTTCACTGATATCCGTGCTTGGAAACATTTAAGCCATGTACAGTCGTGGTAAAGAGCTTGACTGGTGGCTGTGAGGTAATGAGTTCCATTCCTCAATAGTAACAATTACCACTAATATTTTTTAAATTATACTTTATAAATTTTATATATCATATATATAAGGAACACTTTAATAGACACATATATCGTTGAGTTCTAAAATATAGTAGCAAATACAAACAAAATTTCTCTTTTCTGCACTTCAACAAGATAAGTATTTAATCGAAGAGTGCAGCTGGTTCGACGCGACGAAGACGTGAACCGAAAGAAATGCGGAAAAGGGCGCACTGGTTCAACGAACCAGAAGGTTATTTCCGTATTGCGACTGGGAGGGCACGGTAATTGAATTAGCGTAATGGAGTATAATTGTTGTTTAATTGTCAGGACGGATTTGAAGGATAAGTCGATGCGACAACAACGATAACGATGGCACGGGGTAACGGAATTAAACGTTGAAAAAAAAAGTGATTTGCAAATTGGCTGAATAAAATATGTCTCGTCGCGGTTGCGGCAACTTTAATTACTCAAATCTGCAAGATATTAGCGCTCGTTTACAATGTCTCGTATCAGTGTGCGATTATTTTGCGCGATATTTGTGAAACTCGATGCATCCCGCGGTACAGTCGATATGGATCGGCGGATGGTGTTTGGCTTGGCTTAGCGCTGTCCACAAATATGTCAGTTTTCATGGCGATCGATATCATTGCTCGCAGATAATGTTACGGGAGTCACCAATTATTTGGGTATCTTGTGTGCACATCTCAAAACCCGACACGTTATTAAATAGATGAGCGCCGAGTAAGTTATAACTTTCTTCTTCGATCACAAATAATTGTCGACTGCGTTCGGAGATATCGGGGTTACATTGTCCGTGAATATATATGGCTTTATTAGTTTGTACATTCTAATCTACAGGCAGCCCTGGTAGAACAGTAAATCCGTGGGTAAATGCGAAATTCGACGAGCGCTCTCTCAAGTTAAATGTCACCGGTGTTCAAATGTTTACTTTATTTTTGGCCAATAATCGCGTTACGTTGATTTATAGTTCCATTTTTTTATAACTTTTATTTTTATACGAAGTGAAAATTTATGGAAAAATAATAGAAAGAATTTGGTTAATAATTTTAGTGACTAATAGATGTGTAATAATTATTATAAATATATTTGTATTAATACAGATGAAGTAATAATACATTAATAGAAAAGTTTGAATGATTTGAAGATATTTTTAATAGAAAAGACTCGAAGTGTTTAACAAAAAAAACATGAATCTCATCTGTTTCAAGACAATGCAATTATTGTGTTTTTTTGCTTTGTCAAGCGTAGTAATTTATTTGACGATTGTCGTAAAATATGGTAGTATTTATTCTGGTATTTTTCTCCCAGTATTGCGCAATTGGAACCTGGATTTTCATATAAATATATTCAAAGCAACACTTTTATTTAAATTTCGGGTGGATCAAGATAATGGCAATATTTTTTGTGAGCATATTATAATAAATTTTGATAGTACATAAGGTGTGAATTTATTTTTCTACATTGAGATTAAATAACAATATATATGTAATACTTGTATAATAATTTATCTTATATAATAAACGTACTTAATAAAAATATGCTATACATTGAAAACAAAAAATTAAAATGTGATATATAACTTCCGATATATTTAAAATTGATTACCTATTATAAATTTACTTGTCTCGTTTAACTAATGAACTAATGAACAAATTTTCTTTTTCATTTCGTACACTGTAATATTTATTAAATATCCTACTACGTCAAACTCGGTCACGAAAGTATTTACGAAAGTATCGAAATTCCGCGAATGCCTTTCTTGACCATCATCTCAAATCCCTTGTCAAATAATAATTTTCACCAATGATTACAAAATACTTTGAGACTGAATTCTGTCAGTCGATCTGAGAAAATACGGCGTCGACTTTCAGGAATTAAATGTGATATATTTCGCGCGACAAAGGCGAAACCATTTTAATCGAACAAAATATTTTCCTTGAGTACAGAAAATTGCCTCGATAAAGGAACAAGTTAACCTTCTTTTTTTCTTTTCTATAGCCTATTTATTATGAAAAATAATTCAACATGGTTTAATTTAACGAGGCGCTTCGATCCGCCCCCCCCTCTTCCCCCCCCCACCTCCATCTCGTGCTTCTGCAGGACAAATATTGACAGATGAATTACGCTAAGACAGTTACGAAGGGCGGAAAGATTGCGAAAAGAGGAAAGAAGTCACTTTGTAACTTTTTTTTCCGTCGTGCTAACAAGACGCTGATGTTGACGAGAGTGACTTTGTCGAAGGTGTTTTGGATTAGGTATCCTAATCCCTTTATCTGAACGAGGCGCTTCGCTTTTAAGCCAATATGTCACTGATCTGTGAATGAAGTATGCCGGCAACGTGAAGAACGAGCGAAAAAGCGAAGCCAAGGAGCGCCAAACTCAATAGCTTTCCAATTAGGAGTCAGTTTGTCCCTTTTTTCCCCTTCGCCCAACCGTCGCGTGATGAATAGAATATCACTTTTACTGAAAAAGTGACCATGCAAAACTAGTGTAGAATATAATCAGGAAAATTCTGCAATATGAACGTAATCTGTTAATATACAATATGTATTATTAAAAGGAATATTGTCATTTATTAGACATTTTCTTTAATCTTAAAGAAGTGTAAATTGGCAATCCGATAGTGTTAATGGGAAACCGATTATGATAATTGATAATCTGTGAAAAAAGAAGAAAATGTTAACTTCGTAATAAACATATGTCAGAGTGCATATTTAAGTGAATTTTAACCCTATCACGAGTATAAGTTCGAGCCAAATTCATAAATAATGAATATCGGTACGAAAAATGGATGGCGCGGCTTTTCGTCAGAATGAATGGGCAATCGGGAAGAGAACGGTTTCGCGCCGGATGCGAATCGAACGAATTTAATTCCGATATGTTTGTATCGCACACTAATTTTTCCGAAATCGTTTTCCGCTCGGAAGAAATTTTAAGAGGAATTCATTTCCGTCGGATTTTGATACTTCGTACGCACACTGAATGCAGGTTTGTACGTTTGGGATACAAATGCGCGGATCACGCACGAGACGTAAGCAGAAATTGCTTGAAAATAAATCAGGAGTACGGTGTGCTGACCTAGCGGCGATATTTGAATAAATAGCGAGCGTACAATGAGAAAACGATTTTGCAAAAATTGCAACCATATATTGTAGTGCGTAGAATATATGTTGTAGGGTATTCGGGATTTTCATTGATATATTTTTGGCTAAACGCGAGAAAAACTGGCATTAAAGTAGAATAAAATTTGTTCTATTTTAAAGCGGTGTTAACTCTTAATGCTCCATTTCATGTAAAGAGTATTATAATATTCTAAGAAAACGATTTTAGAATTTTAATGATCAACATGTTACATAGTAATGGGCAATAAATTATTTTTGAAATTACATTTTTTTATATTTTGCAAGAATAGCACCAAATTGGTAAATTTTTTATTAAAAATTACTATTTATTTCTCTGAGTATTAATATGATACTGAATATACATTTTTCCATCAGTTTAGTTTCACAAGATCCCCATTTTGAATGACAAATGTATTTTATATATAAGTTTTTAATCAGATTAATAATTTTGTAATTGCACAATTTCAAATTTTTGTGACAATTACAATAATAACACTGATGATAGAGGTCATGTTACTTATTATGGATAATGATGATAATAATTACGTTAATAATGAATGTGTATAATGATGTTAATAATGATGTTTATAACGATAATGGTGGTAATGACGGTACTAACCCTTTATAAAATAAATCGTTTGTAATTATTTCAATGAAATAAGATTAGACTATAAAAATCGCAAAGACGAGTACCAATGGTAATATCGCCTTTCTTTAAACCACTAATCATACACCGAGAAAAATAAAATAATAAGTGTTACTATACTTTCTAGCATTCTGAGACTCTATGCTCCAATGTTAAAAACTTTGCCAGACAGTCTGGTAAACGGTGTCACTTTTTCAAGTACCATTTATCAGAACTGTGGTACTTCTTGTCACATTTTCGAGCATTATTTTATACAGGAACACATAGAGTCCAGGATTACTATATTATTTTGCTCAGTGTAAGATTATATTTATTCAAATATCCATACTGAAAAATATTTGCAAAGTAATTTTTTTAGTATGTTATAAAAGCGCGGACGAAGTTGTCCGCGTTGTTGTTACTGAATATAATTCCAATGAAATGTATTAGAGTGTATTTTTATACTTCGAAGCGATGGGAGAAATTATATTTTATTTTAGGATGTCGTGTAATATTTCATTGTAACATCTCCAGTACAATGCTTGTAATGGCTGCAACATCTAGAGCATCGTGGCGGTAACTTCATCACCGCTATCATTATATGAGCTCAAATTATGTACCAAGAAGAATCAAATTACTATTTTAGGTGCACTTATCCGTTGTGCAAGTGCGGCAGATAAAATATAATCGTATTACTTTTATTATTTTAACTCAAACGAGAGAGATGTATCAAAGGGAATGATCATATTAAATTACCATAAAATGTTAAACTTTTATACGGGATTCTTTAAATTCATTTAGTTCATCAAATGTTATTTTCATTCGCAACAACTCTTCAATGCTCGAAGCAGAACTTTATAAAAGTTATCGCTGTAAGTAAATAATATTTGTAGATACGTTTTGATATCTTTTTACGTTTATTAACACGGTGTTAAATGTAGTTTTATTGAAGGTCGACAGTGAATATCATCGTTTACGATACTCCTTGTTTGTGAAATGCTTTGTTCAGTTAGCTGTATATTTGAATGATTTATTGTTCAAATATTAATTAAGACGAGCGAAAATGAACGGTGTGAAATATTTTACAGCTGAAATTCTGTTGCTTTTAACGCACTTCTTTGTGGAAGTTTTTCAATGTTTCGTTTCAATTGAATAAGTTTAATTAAATTAATTAACTTAATCACGATGGGAATATTTCATTAAAAACTTATTTTACACAATATTCAGTGGGAAATAAGGAAACTCGCGAAATGGATGCAGTTCTCAATTGCACTTGAGGCAGAATTAAGCAGTAGAAGAAACTAAAAATTATTCATGCGAAGTTACGAAAATTCAATGCATCCACGTTCTTTTGTACGCAGAAGCAAGATATAAAACGTTGATAGATACGATAGTGGAAAATGTTATCGAGATGAATAAATACGTAAAAGGATGCGTATCAACGGAATATAGTGTCATAAAAGCAATTTTCGTCGTTCATGCGAATGCCACAGCCGCACGTGATAAATATGTTATAAGGGATCGTTGTTTCTTCTGTTATGATGACTCGTCACCTCGACCGTAATTTTTTCTCCAGTCGTCAACAAATCGATTTTTAGCTCGGTCTTGTTAGTTTGTAACGTGCGAAGCATTCGAGTGCTCTTTGAGTCAATGAAACATTATAAACTGTTTTATTCATTATAATAAAAGTAGTATAAATAATAAACAATTTGATGTGCACATTATACACGTATTTGTTATAAAAAAATGAAAATATTAGAAACTGACATATTTTGAATTATAAGTACACTGATAAAAAATGGAAAGAATTGTAACCTTCCTTATAACTTGTGACAATATTAATAAAATGAAATTTGTTGAATTGTATTTATAAAGTTGTAAATATTTATTATTATTTGTTATATTTTTTTATTCGGTGTATTATTACACTGAGAAAAATGAAATAGTATGTTTATCAATAAATTCTGGGGTATTGAACCTATATGTACTCTGTAGGTGTAACTATAATAATTTATGGAAAAACTAAGTATATGTAATGCATACAGTTCTATAAACATAGAATACTGTACAATGTGTATAGAAAAAATTCCCAAAAATTATAAGTGATACACATACAAAGAACGTGTAGGTTGATTATTCCAGGATTTATTGCTAAATATGCTATTTATTTTTCTCGGTGTATAATAATGGTGTACCCAAAAATAATCTTGTAAAAGTTATTGAAAATATTAGCATTGTTGGGATTGTTCTGAATTTTGAGATATATTGCAAAAAATATTTAGAAATTCCTTTAAGCATTTTTATTTAAATGCGAATTTATTTTAAGTTCGATGGAATGGAAACTTAGTAGAAATGCTACGAATTCTCAATAAAACATCTAAAGTTCGCAAAACATTCTAGTTTTGTTTTGAAAATCTAATTTTAATTTACTAAGATATTATTAAATATGTTTACTAAAAAATTATATTTTATATTTTAAATAGCCGAAAAAATACACAGTAAACTTACAACATTAATGACAATAATGTAAGAAATAATAAGAATATTTTTCTCAGTGTAGTCTAAATTTTTCGTTACAGTAACTATTCTTAAATGTTTTACAAAATTAAATTAGATAACTTTGACTCTACAGTAGAAATTTAAATAAATATTTTATATTAAAAATTTTCTCCGTTTTAAATAATTTTAAATTCTGTAATAATTCCAGCAGATCATAATTGTTGCGGAAGTCAGAGAATAATCCAATTGTAATTATCCACTATTCAATGTTCTTTTTACGTACAAAAGGAAGGCACGTTTGTACAAACGTTTGAAGCGAGCACTGACAAAGTTTAAAGCGTATTCTTAATCTAATAAAATAGCGCCGAATATTGACCAAAGAAATTCTCTTCATGTTTGGGGTATTATGTAACTTATTAATCGAATTTGTCGTTCGACAGTGGATTTTGTTATTGAGGTTAAAACCATAGTTGGGATGTTATATTGTAAGCAGACACAGCAGGTTTGATTGTTGCGGATCAACTCGTGCTATTGCAACTAGCTTGATAATTCATTTACCAAAGTTGGAAATATGTTAACACGGATTGTAACAGATTTACTTAATATTCGACGCGCGGTTATCAATCATGCGAATACACGTGAATTCTCTCAGGTCTTAATTCACTAATAGCTATTTAGAATATTTGCTTAAACATTTTAAAAATGTAATTGCAGGAAAAGTATTATAATAAATATAATAAATATTCGTACCTTACAGTTGTGGTGGGTTATGGTTTAACATTTTTGTAAATGTTTATTACATTACTTTATAAAGTTATTCTTTTATTAGTTCATCTTTAATTTTAAGTTTTTTACACTATAGTCAATAATAATTATTATGTAATTCTGAATAATAATTAATCAATGAATCACTGGTATTGATCATATTGATATGATATTTTTAGATATTAATTAAATAATAAACATAGTAAAATGTATAATTTGATTTAACTGTAATTGATATAACTTTACTATTGAACAGTTTAGATTAATACTATAAAAATACTTATATTAATTTTTTTTAATTACACTTCTTCAATTACTTCGATTCTGTTGTTTCATTTTTAAAGTTATACAGAAAATGAAAAAAAAAGTTGCAAATTGAACAATTAATTGCGAACAAAAATCGCATATTTTTTATTTAATTATTATTAGATAAGCTTCCAATTCAAATATATCGTCATTTTTGAACCTGTATAAAAGTTCATTATTATTGTTATAATTGAATTTCTCACCATTTATATTGAATTTTACAGTTGCTTTTTTTGCCATATATATAATTATAGGTTCCAGTGAAACAAGACTTTTATTATCAGGTCTCTGTATGTTACCTCTGTATGCAAAGTTATTGCATTGGCCTCTGTAATTAATAATTAAAAAAAAAAAAAAAAAAAAAAAAAAAATAGCATCGGTGATATGAATACGTTTGCCTTGTTCCTATACCAAGAGCACACGATTGTTTTCATGTTTTCATTATAAATAAATAAGAATTTACTATTAAAAAATATCATTTTACTTTATATATTTATATTAATATTTTTTGCAAATTATATAAATTTTTTTATATATATTATTCAATTGATATTATCTTTTTCTACTGTTTACGCTCCGTACATTTAAACCTGATAACAGTTTCGACAGAAGAGCGTCTGGGCTCGCACAGCACTACCATTTAATAGAATATTCAACAAACAATCTTACAAAGGATCCATACTTTTTCATAACGCTCTTCAAGGAACGTTTCTAAAACTAGAGAAAGACTAATATTTTTCCAAAAAACCCTCTTGCAGCGTGAAAAAGGCGAGCATAAACAAATCCCCTTTCTCCGTCGAAAAAGGTTTGCGTAATTATTTCTATAAAAAAAACCCCCCGGGGAACGTTTACGTGTAAAGTCCACGTTGAAACCCTGTGACCGAAAAAAAAGGGAGGAATAAGAAAAAAAGGGACTAAATACACCCCTAAGAAAAACATCATAAGAATTTAATTTCTCAAAGTGTCGAAAAGGGGAACAATCGCCGTCCGGCTGGCGAGGTCTTCTCAAAACAACGCTCGGCTTTCTCACACTTTTTCTCTAGGTTTTGCCACCTCGCGGACGTGGAAACGCGGGATTTTACGAGCGCTCGTCGAGAGTTTGACATGCGGTTACGGTAACGTGCCGAAAGAAAAAGGGAGGCTGCGAGACGTTAAAGCAGGGCCGTAAATACTAGCGTTTGCAAAAGCCATCGAGCCAAGTGCCAAGAGACAAGTGCCAAGTGTGCGGCAGCAAACACGTGGGTGTTACGAGCTGAGTTTCAACTGGATAATGATTGTACTGAACTTACCGTCGTTATTGGTCCTGGCTCGCGGCGGCGACGAGCTCACCGAGGGTGATTCCCGTGACACATTGTCCCGCGGTTGGGGCTGTGGCCCCTCCACGTTCGGGCTCGGGCTGAACTCCGCGCGGAAATCGGCTCGGTCGAACCCCTCGTCCAATTCGTTCACCAGTTGCTCCTCGTCCGACTCGGTCTCGCCTTGGTATTGTTCGCGCAACACGGAACGGGGAACTGAAATTTTCATGGCAATACTCAGTTTAGATGGTGCATAATACGTGTAATAATTGAGGCATTGTTGTTGCTGCAACATTAATTACAGCCAAATTATTACATAATAATATATGCGTGAAGATGTACGTACACTCAAAAAAAATGTGTATGCCTGGAACAGACATACGTACACTCACAAAACTGTCTATTTAAGAGTAAAAGAATATTCTTATACATTGAGAAAAATTATATAGTAACTGGCGGACGGGTGTGTACATGCGATAGAATTTATCAAACAATATAATAAATTATATTACATATAAATAATTTTAATTATATTTATTAATAAATCCTATCATAAGTACCCGTCCGCTGGTTATTAATAATATAGTAAGTTTTATTATGTAATTTTTCTCAGTGTATTAAATAGGATTTTCATTCATTATATGGACAAAATGAAATTCTATTTATAATAAGAATAAATAATTCTTATAAAGCATATATTTATGTAAAGGATAATTCCATTTATATTAAACGGATTTTTTTTCAAGAAAAGAATAAAAATAGTTTCAGTTTAAGAGTATTCAACAGATGATACAAATTTAACCTAACAATTGCATGAAGTATATATACATATGTACATACCCACACTACATATGAAAATATGTATATTTTCAATTGTTGGAAGCACTAATTTATCTTGAAATTTGCAAATGCAATATAATTAATTAAACAACACTGACCGAACGTAAATAATTTAACACGGATCGAACACGCGCCGAAACACAACTGCGACGATGACAGCTGAACTAGGCGTATATATTTACAAATAGACATTCTTATAATTAATAAAAATCTAATTAGTATTATCTGAGATAAGATTTATCATAAAATTAATTTCCTTTTAATACAAAAACTTAAATTTATTGTATACTAATTAAATATTCTTATTTTTAATTGATTTTCCATTAGTTTTAATAGAAAAATTTTTTTTGTACAGTTTTCTTAAAGTAAGTATATTTTTTTCTGAGTGTATGCTTAATTTCAAGTACACTGTATGCATAGAATTTCCACCCGACACACAGTATTTCAATTTCTATCATAAACGTACGCTATATATTCATTGGAATATAATTATACAAGTATAATTAAATTATTATGACTGAATTTTTCTTTTTACCAACTATCACCGCTAATAGATAAAAATGTTTCATTATACCATTTTTATTTCCCTTTGTTATTATTTGCCTCAACTTATTCAATTATTTGATACTGTAATTTCAGTTTTTCATATATTAAATGTATAAGCAAAGTGCAACAGAAATTCAATCGCATACATCTACGTTCTTTAAATCGATAAATTAATGTGACAAAAATGAATTCTACGTTATACATAAAGTGAAGTCTGCCAGTGGCATGGAACCTTTTAGACCCTCGTTCGATCCAATTATCTTTGAGTCGTGAACGACTGGACCACCTTTCATCATGTAAAGTGAGCCAATATAATGCAGTGAAACATTACATAATTGCACAAAAACTTTTCCAGAAAATATTAAATAAATTCTAATGTATTTGTATTACACTTATTTCATAAACTTATAATTATTTAATGTGAGAATTAATGTTAAAACTAGTTATAATATTCTATTTTGGTATTAGGTTTTTTTCTGTAACATTGTAAATTATTGTAATATAACAAGACTAATTAAATTTGCAGAAACTGGAAACTTAATAATGTTTCATTCTAAAACACAATGGTTTTTTAAAATAAAAGTGTCTTGTTTCAGAATATAATTTTTGAAGTGAAAATACCGAATGTGTTTTACATTATTCGAACACATTTTTAATTAAAAATGTTCAATTAAGAATTTAACATGTTTAAATAGATGCTATACAACTTTTAATATAAAAATTTAAAAGTGTATATATGTTGGATTATTGCAATATTAAAAGCAACGTGTTCAATAATTTACAAAAATGTAATTAAAGTTATTACTTTGCATCAAGTAATATACGTACCATCAAACTACTTAAAGCTCGTTATATTGATGACGAAGGTCTGGAATAATGTAATACAAGGTACAAACTAGAAATAGATAACCAGATACCTGCTGTTACGAGACTTTAGCTTCAAACCATTATTGAATTTTCATGTAAGCACTGTTACGGAGTAGAAGAACGTCAAGATGATATACATTAACTTAATTTCATAAGTTTATGCGTAAGTATAATAGTGTTAATATGCAAAACAGCCTAACAGCTAATCGCGATTTAACGCAGGCATTAAGAAATTTCGTGCTATTTAACGGGTTATTTTTTTCTGCTAGATTATAGAAAACCATTTTAACTATCAGTATAACTTTAACTGAACCTTCAGTAGCTTTAACTTAGCTTTCGATTCAATTAGGTACAACTAATAAATTCAGTTAAGGTACCTGTATAATTCGATTAGTTGTTTTCGTGAGAAAAGTAAAATCAAAAAATCGTTTTTTTCATTGAAGGATTTGAAACATTTATTTAGTCAAATTTTAATTCAAAATTTGCCTAATTTACATTAAATCAATCAAATATTTTACTCGATGTAACAATAATTAAAACAAGATACATTGCGACTAACAATTTTCTCAGTTTGAATAAAAAGAAGTGTTTTTTTGAAAGTAACAGTGAACCAAAAGGTAGACATAATTCATTGCGAAATCACTTTCATGCCAAACACAGTCCCTTTCGGCGGTTAAATTACATTATGCCCCTTGGACACACTTTGATGATTATAATAAATTGTTCCTCCCTTTTCAATTGATTTAACTCACCCGAGCAGCTGATTTTAATCCATAAGAAAAGCCAAACGTGCCGAGATGTCTGAAAAATTTCATTTATCGCGCGGTTGAATGATTTACGATCCTAACTGTATTATATTTCCGCGTAAAGTAAAACTTCCATGTTACTCGCAACTCCTTGTCGCATAAATGACAGTTAATTTGCTTAACTTGGATTCAAATAATGCAACCCGCGATGTTGCGCAATCTGGCAAAATATATAACGATTAATCCGTTAAAATAGAATCACGTGACATGCGTAAAAAAAATTTGCGATCATGAATCAGCGGTTAAGGTATCGCGGCAAGTATAACGCAATTAAAATGTTTCGACTCGAACATTGGGGTTAATTAATTTGAATTGTTGAAACCGGCGTTTGACAAATGACTTTAATACCAATAAGCACAATAAACTACGGCAAAATTGTAAGTAGTATTATCAGCTATGTGTCAGACAATGTTCGAATTTAAAACATGAGGAAACTTGCGAAGCGCATTCACATAGCGAATTCGATACGTATCAGGAACGGGACTTAAAAGAGAGTAGTAGGGTTTTAAAGTTGAATGCTTAGCGTGCTTCACGTATACGCAGCGTCGCGTGAAATAACCGGAGGAAATTGCGGCGCTTATTAATGTTTAGTGTGGCAACCATAAGCCCCGCTGACCTACGACAATAATGTGCAAAGACTGGGGCTGGAGATACGCGCACGTGTAGCTTCAGTCGTACAATGAAAAAATACTGAAAATACAATGAAATTACAATTCGCTTCGTAAATACCCAGCCAAAGTGGACGTATATGTTTTTATCGTAATATAAACTTTTTTTTCTATTATTCCCTCAATGGTACTCAGGGTATTAAAAAAAATTTTTTTAACTTTTTAGAGGTCTAGAAAAATATTTGTAAAATGTACGGATAGGGATAGTATAATAAAATAAATTATAAATTTTAAAACAATTGAAAAAATACAGGCACAGATTTGTTCCTAACTCTATTTGACATATAAAATTTCATTGTTTTACAAAGGAAGATAAAAAAAAATATAAAAAATGGAAAATGAATTAAATTAATTAAAATAACATTCGTTTTGAATGACGAAAGTTTCATCAATATTTTCTGTCTCTTATTTTGCATTGTTAAAAAAAATTACTAACATTTTTGTAAGGTGCATTTCTTTCTCTGCGTTCGTATTCTAATTTTTTTCCATTTGTTTAAAAATAGGATCATTTTGATAAGTAAACAATGAAATGTTTTTTTCGTTTAATCTTTCGTAAGGGATATGCTAGTATGAAACTTTAATTTCCTTTATTTTCGGATCAAATATTGTTATTGGAAGTGCTTTCTGCAAGCATGTTTCATTTTCGCAGCAACGGTCCATTTTTTCTGATACCAATCGCTGTGTGAGAGAATGTGCACAACACATTGACGCAACAGCGCACACGTTCCCGGTCAGATAGGTGGCCGATGGTCGGCAAAGGTAATTATGACCGTGCAATTTACGGCTCACACGTGCTACCGTTTTATCTCTCTCGACGGATTTGTCGAAGTAGCCTTTGAGAAGTGATTTTATGAAAGTAACCGGCAGTGCGCGGAACAAACGTAGCGTCAGCAATTATTCCAACGCGAGGCATGGAACTCGCGCTTGAAAAATTGCACGACAAACATTACCATATTTGGACGGTAAATTGAGGAGAGTCGGAGGGAAATACCTCCGCTTATATGAATGTTAAATTAGGATTTCATAGGAATTATGCGATTGGGAAGGGGAAAATGTAGGTCCATCCAGAATTTCGATGATTATTGTTTTTATAACAAAATTTACGATTATCCTTTCGCAACGAAATGTACCGATAGCGTTTGTAATTGAATTTGAAAAATTGATTTATTGATTATTTAGTTAACAGAATGTTTCAAACCCCACTTCTAATATTATTCTTGACAATATAACTGGATGGTAATATTTTTTCGTATTACAAATGCATATTTTATAAAGAATATGAATATTTTATGCTTTGATAAACTAAAGGTGAGCGTTGAAAGATTTTTAAATATCGCTGAATAAATAATGTTACATTAATAATTTATCGTAGCAGCGTTATTGTGAAAATAAATAAAATGCAATTGAGTAATATACAGTTGTTTATCGTTGGAAGCACTGTTTTCATAATATTGTAATTCCATTTTAATATTCAAAACTTGTTCTTTTGTATGACATTTGGAATATTAAGAATGCACAGTTTTGCGCGTGTGTAGAATAAGCAAGAAATAACAATGATATGTTCCTTTTGTTTTTCCCGTGGCGTATAATAATTTTTTTTATTGTTCAATAGCTTTCTTTTATGGTGGTCATTGAGCATTCAATGAAAATTCCTGACAATAGAAGTTGATAGATCTGTTCTGTATCTGTCGTTAGTTACATATCTTTGATTTTTATTGACTGCTATTACAATGGGATTCGGATGAAAAGTTCGGGAAATTGGTACGTTCATGTACAATTGGGATGGTTGACTGTCAGCGATATTTTTCAAACTAAACTATGACAATTATTTCCCGTATTAATATGGTTTGTTAAAATGAAATATTATTTTAGTTCAATTAACCAGACCGTTCTTGATAAAGATATCCGCGTGAAATAAACTACTGGATGGTAGTTGGAGATCTGCTGGATGGGAAATGGATGAAGGTTTGATAACGATTGGATAAACGCTGAATTTCCAGCCATTCGATACCGGGGTCAGAAATAGACTGGATGTTAGCTGGATCAGTCTATCAGTATTCCAGTACTCCAATTGTGGGAGCATTTAATGAATTACTGGAATACTGGCTGGCTGATTCAGCCAATATCCAGCCATTTCAAAAGGTTGGAAACGCGCAGAAACCAGCAGTTTATGTAGCCGTTTTTTTTTATGTGAAACCATTAATTTTATGGTCATTATGATAACAAACTATTCACACTGGTTACGCTTACTAATTTTATCTCTCAGTGTAAATAAGAATGACATATAATATTATAACAGTAAGTTGGACAAAACGGGCGGCCTCAAATAGTAATTGAAATTGGGCAAATTATGTGCGTACAACAACACAAATTACTTATATTTGTGTTGATTAAAATTATTGCTCCTCATGAATTAATTATAGCCGAATAATATTGTTATTAATTAAAATGTACAATTAATTAAAAGCACTTAATGCAACAAATGAAGTAATAATATGGAAATATAGTGTACGTATC
Organism: Leptoteleia sp. ZL-2020; assembly: GCA_022817305.1. NCBI lineage: Eukaryota > Metazoa > Arthropoda > Insecta > Hymenoptera > Scelionidae > Leptoteleia > Leptoteleia sp. ZL-2020. The sequence goes on from JABFPN010000468.1 coordinate 22,876, forward strand.
TAATTAGTATGTAAATTCAATCGATATTTATGTCTATGACATTATAACGCATAATATGAAGTGCGGCGATTATTATTCCCACGAAATTGGCCATAAAATCAGAGGCGATTAACCGGATATTTTTACGGCGCACGCCACTCTGTTTATTCGCTGGACCCACGGCTCTTTTCACCATAAAGTGTCTTAGATTTGGGGGGGCTTTCAATTTTGACACCACTCGAATGCGAAAAGTACGCGACTGACAGGATTTCCGACATTTCGGTCAGCGGGATGTTGTTCTCGGCAGTCACGGCGCTGAATAGTGTTATTTTTATTATTTCGGGTGACGAAGGAACATTTGAAAAATCCAGTCACGCGTCGTCGCTCAGCGCATAATCAAAACACGGTCGAAAAATAAGCGGGCGCCGGTCTGAGTTTTCACGATGAATTTCACAGGGAATTGGCAACGCGCCAAGTACTATGGAACCTCGAATAGACCTTCATATGGAGCGGCTTAGAAAACGAGTGATTGGCTTACGACGTGATTAAATACAAATATTTGGCATTTTCTATGAATCTAATTTCTTTTTCATTGTGTACCCGCGCGATTCCTTGTTAGAGACCTTTTTATGTTCATTGCCAAGTAATTTCATATGTTACGTTATTTATCTTTTCAATAGACCATTTACCATTCACTTAAGAACACTCGATTTTCGCTTGTGCAGTCTTAACTTTAATTCAATCAATTGAATTTTCGAACTTTCCTTTTTATCAAAGAGAATAACGTCTGCAAACTTCAAATTCTTGAGCTTATTTGAAAAAATAAAAAAAAGATGAAAATCGACCTCGGTTAAATCGTCGGTCTACGGGTTCGATCGAAGAAAAGGGATCGGAAATCAGTTGATTGTTGTAAAAGGATTATTAACATTTTGCAGATGCCGGTAGCATGCATCAAAGTCAGCTGTACAGTACCGTAAGATCGAAGGCTTGGCATTGGACGGCAATAAAGCTTTCCAAGACGTTGTGAAAGGGACCGATACGGAGCCGGAGACAATCATTGTTCCCCAAAGTCCCATCAAACTGAGAGATATCGCACGGACCTTGGCAAGGAAAACAGCTTCATCTGCGAATTCGCGAGAACCGCGCCAACACTGCGACGGCTAATCAATATACAAAATGAAAGAAAGGGAAGAGGCGAAATAAAAAAAAGAGAGGTCGAAATGAAAAACGATAACGGAAATAAAGCAGGCCAGACGGAACGCGGACCTGTTCCATTGGATTCGCGACGAGATAAAGTTCAAACTGCAGATTTTGCGCAACTCTTCAAATTGCATTAACCAAATTTGATTGACGATAGAATTGTATTGTTTCGCTTTCTTTTAGCGCGCAACTAATCAATTAATTGAGATCAATTTCGTTGGAGCCGCGTAATCTATTCCGTAGCTTTTCATCAATTCGGCGGCACTTAAATCCAACTTGTTCATCCGCTTTGGTTAGCGTCGCCCGCGCGATACGATACGCCGGTAAAAATGGTCTATTGAAGCGCGATTTGAAATGGTTAGCTATGGCGAATGAAACCTCACGCCGGGATACACAAAGCCCTTTCTCGCTCGCGATATCAAATGTATTTTCGATGAAATTTCAAGGCAGAGACCCCGGTCGGAATAAACGAATCAAATTCGTTCTGTTGCTCGCCAGTAAACTAAGTCGAGTCGAGTACTTTGCACGAGCTCTGCATATTATTTGAGGCGCAAAAATTGTTATCAACATGTTCCGGACTTATTTCACTGTTTACGCCTCCTGGATCGGATATTGAAAGTTTGCTTTGTGAAAAATACACCGAGAGAAATTTATCAGTAGTTGCTATTATATTTTGTAACCACTCAAGGATATACATGAATTCGTAGCATTTCTTATAATACGGTATAGTTAATTTATAAGATGCATTTAAAAAACATATTACAACAAAATTTTCTTATCACGGAACAGAACTCTTTACTTCACAGTCGGTGCACCTGGAGAAATATTGGTCTTCGACAAACTTTAATGTCAGTGTGAGGGGGGCCTAAATTTTTCCAGTCACGGATATTTCTGAAATAAGACCTATATTTCTAAGCAGTGGCTTAGAATGGTATAGAGCACGAATGGTGATTGTAAAGTAATGAGTTCTATTCCCTGGTAATGACATTTTTCCAATATGCTATATCACGTCATAAATAATACCATAAATGCAGACATATTTCGAGTTATTATAAAGTATAGTAGCAATTATTAATAAATATCTCCCAGCGTGTAAGGTCGCTCGAAATGAAATTGGCTCGAGTGCTTAATAAAGAATAGGATGGTTTATTTGTCAAGGATTAAGGTCGGCAGTGGCGATATAAGAGAATTGTTGTTAATACTTGATATTGCTACTTAATAATTGATCTGCGGATTCGATTCATATTAAGCTGTTGACCCGCGACTCATTTTCTGAACTTCTCTCAGTCAAGTAACATTATCCATTGGAGTCGGCTAATACCGTCGGATTACTGTCGTTTTCTTTTAACGCTGATATAAAATGACGTAAGACGATGCTCATAAATTATTCGCCGCGTGTTACGAGAGAAACGTCAAAAATAACGTTTTTTCCGCCGCTGTTGCTATGCAAGAAATGAATTTATAAAACATGTTTGTTTTCTTTTGTAGAGCCGGGTACTGCTTATATATTTTTGTTATGATCTTCCGTTTCATTATGATGGTTCTTCAGATTGTTATTAATATAATAAGAATTATTGATTCGTTGCTAAATACAAATACAAGTTTATTTCTATAGAATATGGTAACAATTATTTTAATTAGCAATGTATTCAAGAATGTAATTTCACCCTGAACTCAGAAAAAAGACACTTTAGTTCTAATTATAAAATTTTCGATTACTTCTAGTTAGTTTAGTGAGCAACCTTGTACAGTATAGTAATTTTTTTGAAAATTTTTTCTGGGAGTTTTAACTTAACAATTTTTTTAGTACGTTATCAATTACATGTATCATGCTATAATTTTATTTCCTGGGATATACGGATAGAGTATTCTGAATTTACAGAATGTATTTGAACTATAAATTTTTTCATTGTTATATTATTGTGCGTTGTAAATATATGGTATAAGAGATATTTTTGCATTTTAATGATTTTTATTTTGAAAGGTTTTGATTTTATTTGTAGGAATTAAAAATGTTTGAGCATTTTATACAATCGGTAGAAAACAAATAAAATAATTGTCGACGAATGTACTTTGATAAAAAGTGGATTGAAACGTTGAATTTTTCATCGGAGGATTGTTTAAATTTTACGACAAAAGCCGATGAAATTAAAAAAAACTTGTATTCTCACTATAAAATTATTTGTCCAAATGTCTTTCTCGGTTTGTTGTTACCCTTGATTTAATTAATTAAATGATTTTATGCAGGTGTATGAAAATTGAAAAAATTGAAATAATTACTAAATGAAAAATATCGCTATAACAAAATATGAAAAAAAAGAAACACAACTGCGACGATGACAGCTGAACTAGGCATATATATTTACAAATAGACATTCTTATAATAGATAAAAATCTAATTAGTATTATCTGAAGTAAGATTTATCATAACATTAATTTCCTTTTAATATAAACACTTAACTTTGTTGTATACTAATTCAATATTCTTATTTTTAAATGATTTTCTATTAGTTTTAATACGAAAATTTTCTTTGTACAGTTTTTTTAAAGTAAGTATATCTTTTTTCTGAGTGTATAAAGAAATTGTTATTCGCTTATGGAATGTTTCAATATATTACTGTAATGTAATGCAAAATTAAAACAATAAACTGAAAAATTTTCAACACATTTTTTGGGGCTTTAAGGTTTACCTTTTATTTATAAATATGTATATATATACATATCTACTTTAATTCCAATCAAATTTAAAACTTTTAAGCTTTATTGTAATGGCAAAATAGTAACCAACTTTCATTCAATTTAATTTAGTTTATTAAAATCGAAATATTATAAAATTTGTTTCTACAAGCGTTTGTTATATCGATAATTTATACTTTTTAATAAACAAATTGAATAATTATTGAACTTTGGTAAACGAAATTTAATAATAATTTACTGCTTTCGGGCGTAAAATTCGAGGTTTTTGCCTTTTATAAAATTTATAAGAAACAGTATAAATTAAATTATGAAAAACAATAATTACATTAATACAAATATTATTAAAAATTCTTAGTTCAAGAACATTTTTAATAAGTTAAACATTAAAATATAGAATTTGTAAATTATTAATGTCGTTACGTTGATAAATAATTGCAAAAAAGTGTAATAGAAACTTTAACATTGTTTTCAATTTAATGATGTTAAATTGAAAAGTTCTGATTATTGAATCAATAAAATTTAAATTTTTTGAATAGGAAATGTTGTAATTTCATAAAAACTTTTCTCTGCATGCAAAAGCAATTGAAAATTTGATGGCAAAATCAACGTCCAAATTTATTCAAGATAAATTCATGAATAATTCTAAACAATATAAACCCTTTTCAAATTCATAACATTTCATGCAACAAAATATATTTGAATTAATTCAAAACCTTTATTTAATTAATACTACCGGAATTCGAAATCAATGCGTTTCGAGCATTTCCCGCAAAAATATTTGGCGCATCGCGTGAGTTACGGGATGAGAATATTTCTCATGCGAAACAGTTTAGTCGACACTTTGGGCTTATTTAAAGATTAATAATATAATAATCGACAAAAAAATATTTTACGTCTTATGGTTCAAAAAAAGGAAGAAAAAAATGGATGGGTCCGAATTTGTTCGCGGATTGCTTTTGCCTAGTCCATTCATAACGAAATGCACAGGTTTGTCGACGCGCTTAGATAAATACCCGAGCAGGGCTTGCAAAATCGCTTTAGCCCTACGTGACTTTACATATTGCTGTATGCATATTAATTTGTCTGCGAATCGTATTCCTACTTCATATAGGTTTCCGGAATCGCCTAGGTGTACAATTGATACTGTTGCATGGTCGGTAAAATTCGTTAGTTGAATTGCTGACCAATGAAAATCGCGAGAAAAATTTTTCTTTCAAACAAAAAGTAAAATTGTTTCAAATACGTTTAAAAGTTTTTGTACAGTTATATGCGACTTTATGTATAAATTTTAAATAATTTCTTCTATAAATTTTATTAAAATTATTATTTTTATACAAATTTTGAATTCTTTAAAATACATAGTTGATAAAAAGAATATATATTACAATAAATGTAATGAAGCGAATGATTTCGCAAAGAGGTGAATTATCAGTTTTATTTTAATTTGATTAATTAAGAGTTTGGATAAATATACGATAATGCTGAAATATGAAACGATTATTTTATATAAACATGACGTTTAATAATTCGATTGATATTTGCTTCAACAATATTTAATAGATATTTACTAATGTAAATAGTTGATTTGAACATTTTAAATAATTTACAGGAAAGAGTCAAATCTCTGAATTATAAATAAGACGGATAATACCTTATTTACTCGCATACAAGGGAGGGCATAAAACAGTTTATATAAGATTTATACTTTATAAATTGTTAAATTTGATGTAGGATTTAATCATGAAATACTAGTTGCGTTATAATTTATTCTCCGAGAGAAATAAATCAAGAGAGAATATAATTTGCAGTTTTACAAATGTTAAATATATGATCTAAAAAAAGAAATTACAGTTTTAATTATTCAATAAATGAATCAATACTAGTACTTTTAGAATCTGAAAAAAGACAACAGTGGACTTTTATTAGTATTTTATTATTTAACGTTTTATCAGATCCACATAGAGAAAAATAAAGGATGAAAAATCACAATATATACCACACCATTTATGACCTGAATATCAAAATTATTCAATTTAATTTTTTGACGTTAAACTATTATTTCTATATAATATATTAATATTATCTCTGAGATTCGATCTCAGTGTCATTCATTATATAATTGACATTTTATGCTAACCTCTCGATTAGCGCAGTTTATACCTATAAGTATATTAAATTACTTATATATCAAACGGATGCTACGTTCGATTACTATAATATATAATTTTAGACACATGAATTTGTCTTTAAATTATATATATTTTTATTAATTTCAAAATTATAATTTCGGTGACAATTTTGATAATATGCACTGCAATTTTTCAACCATTATAATTTTTTGTGTATTTTCAGAGAAGGTTTTCACCTTATGCGCCATTAGAATTTATTAATAATCTCTATTAAAATTATTATTAATATATATATATAGATAAACTATTTTAAATTATTTTATATATATTTATTAAATGAATGCAATTCAATAACGCCCAGAAAATCGGGTGGTCTGATTAATTAAGAGTAAAATACCGGAAAATGTAATAATCTCGTACACAGATTTATTTAGTCGAACAGTAATACTTGAATAAATTACGTAAACAGGGAACTGAAACTGAATCGAGCGACCGACATCCGTAACAATGTATCTTTAATGTATTCGGTTCCATTACATGCTGGATTAAATATGAAAAAAAAGAAAGACAAAGAATGACACTCGGATCGATATTGCCCGGCATCAGATGAGAAAGTCGATTGCTTTAGCTCGTGGTAATTGTAATATTGAAACCCATCGGAATAAAAGTCAAACGAAGTTAATTGATTTCGTTTGTTGTTGCGAATGGAAAAACTGCAGGTTAAAAGCGTGATGTACAAAAGACGCGTAGCTCGTATACGAAAAGAGCAACAACTTTATTGTTGTGGTGAAAAGTGAGCGATGCTTTTAAACAAGACGGCGGTAATAATTAAATGAATAGCTCGCGGATATATTACACGCTCGAGTTCGTTTATATTTGATCAAGAGGGCGGTTTACTCGTTACATTAAAACGTTGCTGCATTCCGAGATAAAAGCGTTGCGGTGATCGGCTGTGCGTGATAAATGGAAGCACGCTTTAAAACGAGGCTACGATGAAGAGACTCTTGTCGCAAAGGACGGATAACCAATTAACTACACACCGAATTTATAACGATCAACCCTCTCGGCTAGCAATGAAAAAGGCATTTTCCGTCGTGCAAAGCATTTTCTTATTGCCTCGGGATCCGTGTCAAGTTGCGTACTCCTGATTACAAAAAATGTTCCGTGCCAAAAATTAAAAAAATTCTTCCACTTCTTCCACCTTCTTCTTCTTCATCGTCTTCTTTTTTGTTTTTTAATTTGTACTTGGAATAATTTTTTTATGTTTAAAGTATTTACAACTGCACTGAAAGAAATCGTGCAATCAGGAAAAATGATATTAATATTTTAAATTTTAATTTGAAATGAAATTGTACTTTGGTGAAGAAATATGTTTGGAAGAGAAAATATTTTTGTAACGAATTGGTTACAATTTGCCAGTGACAAAGGTAATTTCTCATATTTTTAAAGTAAAAATAAATACTTAATTTTAGTCAAATTAATGAACTTCTTGTGTCACAATAAAATCAAATATTCTGTTTTAATTGTAAATTTTATCACGGAACATTTTGTTGTAACAAAATATTATTTAATATTGATATTAAAGAAAACTGTAAGTACCTTTTACAATTTTTTAAAATATATGATTAAACTAGAAATTAAAATGGTAAATACGACGACCATTTCTTTCGATGTAAAAGATAAACAATATAATCTGACTAGAATTTTGAGTTAAAGCGATCAATATTCTCCAATATATGAATAATGAAACCCGACACTTCACAACGGTTAGAAAGTTTGCTCTAGAGCAAATAGAAAAAAGAAAAGAAAAGGGAAAAGTAAAACGCGTTCGTTACGAAACTGATTCACTTGAGTTAATGCGATCGAGGGGAATATTATAAATCGCGACTCTTCTTTTCAAATATACCGAGTCGATTTGCATTGCCGCTACATCATTTGCACGGCCTACTTCAGAAAGTTTCTTCTATTCCACGTCTCTGAATACCCCGGCATCTTTGGAGCTCCACTTTTTTTCCCTCTTCGAACAATGTTAACTTGGCGCATTATGCGCTATTTAGCGTACTTATCGACCGCACTTTCATTTCGTCTAGTTCCTATCGAAATCGCAAACAAAGTAACTGCTCAAACTTTTTCCCGCTGATGAATTACTTCGCGAGTTTGATATAAATTTTTCTGGTATAAATTTAATTTGGCTAATAAACCAAAAGAAAGGCATGAAAAGAGGTGGAAAAGATAAAGATGGCGAACGAGTCGAAAGATCTCGAATACTTTTCGCGGTGAGGTTGAGAAGTGCGTTTTACACAAACAATGATCAATTGTTTCCCCTGTAATTGCATTCCGTTTGTTCGGAGGACCGAATAAATAGGTTTACTATCGCGAAACTTAAGAGGACGAGCATGGCAGAGCTTATGTCGTTTGCAGCTTTCAGATACCTTACAAACTTCCTACGCTTCTTAAAAGCGCTTACAGGCTCTTGAAACTCGACAACTTTGAATTCTTTATAGTTCGATCATAAGGCGATGTCTGGCGAAAAGTTACTACTTATCTAAACTACGTCAAGTATTTTGTCTAATTTTTAATGGCTGAACTTGGTCCGAAATTGTGAGCAAAAAATCGGCAGCTCAGCGGAAAAAAGAAGAAGAAGCAAAAAAAAAAAGAAAGACAAAGTGTAAAAAAGTCGGACACGTGATCGTTACAAAATGATTTCTCCGATGCAATTTCGCGTGCAGATCCCGCGATTGTAACCATAATTGGCTTTTCGGTAGGAGCTTTCATTAACTTTTAGGTAGGAACTTTCTTTAAAGAGCTCTGCTGGGAGCTTTGTCAAGACTCACCACTTTCCAGGACGCGGAAGGTGGATGAGGACAGACACGGCGAATTCTTCCCCGGAGTTGTCTTTGACGTTTTTGCGTCACGTTTTGATGCGAAACATTTCTTCCGATTTAACTTGCGTTATCTTTTGAGAAGTGGGCATTCGTCGCTGGCTGAATGCTTCCTACTGGCTCATTGTTCGGCTTCGTCACGGTCCATTGAAATTAATTAAAGTGAACTCCGGAAATCATAATCAAAAAACGAAAGTGTAATTGACTTTGACCGAACGGAAGGATAATAAGTTCCCTTCTTTTCGGCTTCCGTTCTTCCTCGTTTTGTCGCGCGCCGGACGTTGAAACGCGCGATAATGAGGAACGATGTAAAAAGGGTGGAATGATTTAATTGACGATCGCAAAGCACGGGGAAACGTTAATATGAATATGATATTAAATGCCTCTCGTAAATTTTCGTTAAATTTACGGAAACTCTGCTATTGTGCAGCGAAAGATGCTGTATTGGATATTACAAGTCCGTGCAAGTTTTGCCTTTGTTTCCACTATGCCGGTGCGTGTTCGTTACTACGAAGTATCTCGGGATAAATGTAGCGGTTCTCTACATTGTGTTATTTACTCCACAAAGACAAAATATATGCGATGGAGAGGGTCGCGTTTAACATTAATCTTTCGAGGATCAGCCTCTTATCATTCAATATTTCATGAAAACTTTACACTTGGGCACTGTTCCATACTTTCATATTACATTAAGACTGAACTTTTTCCTTTTTTTTTTTGTTTGTTTTGGAAGTTGCCTGAATTATTTTGTCAATGTAGAATTCATTCGATTTATAATCTCTAAAGTGCAGTTTGGTTAAGTAGTAATACTTTTTCAAGGATACGAACATCGGATATATCGGTCTGGGGAAAAAGAAATCCATTATTTTTTCGCTAAATTGCTGAAGTGATATGTATTTCGTAAAGTATTGATCAAACAAATTCAGACTCGCGCTCCTTGGAAAAGTGACATTTCGTACTAAAAAATTCTTTCAGAGTCTTTTGATTAGTACCAAGTGATTGCCATTTTACTTATAATTGCAAAACTTCCTTAATGATAAGTAATTAACATTAAGAGAAGATCGTAAAAATTGTTCAGTTGATTTTATATATCAATATAGATCAGGAGTTTCTTCTTGTTGTAATAGTTACTAAATGTGAAGTAATTTTCAGCAATTTATCGTGGAGATGATCAATTTAAAATGATACCTTTCTTTGTTAAGAGTTTTTAAAATTTTCTCTCGATTAAAAAGACATTTCAGATAACGCAGTTTTCTTTGTTAAGGATATAAATCACATTCGATAGCAAATTTATTTTTTCCTACACCTATTTATTTGCCGGTAAATGTTATATTTAAAAATTTATGTATCGCGCTTAAAAATTTATAAATTGCGCGTCAATCAATCGTCGAAACGTAAGCAAACGATGTAATAATTCAATGCGGTACACGAGACGCCTCCGCAATAACTACCAAACGTTTCCTCGATTTTGATGAAAGCCGGTAGTCGAGCACGAATTGTATTTGGGAAAATGCTTGACGCGCGCGTACTGTTAGCTATAAAAAAAAGGCCGGGGCATGTATAGAGTAATAGCTGAATTATTTGCGACGCGTTTTCGACTTTTCCGCGGCACCTTTTACGGGTGAAATATTCGCGGCGTTTATGTCAATAGGATTGCTGAGATGACGTACAGTTTTCCCATGTGTAACCGGCATTACCGCGGAGATTTGCCGTATCGCCACTCGCAAATAACCGATCGATGTATCGCCTAGAAAATTTATAGGGCAAAAACAAGGAGTGCGCCGTTCCCGCGGGAGAAGCTCCTGGCAAGAAAGACCGGAAGCCGCATTGCAAGAAGATTTCAGGTTTTCCGTCGCGGAATTGCCAGCAACGCCGGCTGACTGAATGCCGCGCCACCTTATACGTATTGCTACACGAAAACACAAATAAGTCAACGCCGAGAGCCGGATAAAGACGCGAGCATACGACGAGGCCACGGAGGACGTTGAAATTTTTCAATGGGCGGGGAAAGAAAAAGTTTCGTATTCATGCAGGAACGTTACGATAAATTCTGGGCTGTTGAATGGAGAATTCAATTCTCTGAAATGCCGCAGGCCACGGACCAGAAAGAAGAGTGATTTCTATCGGATTAATGATAAGCGGGGCATGCGGTGGACCGCTTCTTGCTCTTTCCTTACCTTTATTTCATTTAGCGTAAACGACGTTTTCAATTTGTTTGATGAATCAATCAAATCACAGTGGCTTCAAAACTTACAATTATTTTGCGTAAAAAGTCTGCCTTTTTTTGAACGCAAGTGAAAAGGTTTTAGACGCAAATGAAAAGTGGCTACTTAACGTTCATGTTTAAAGGTAACCACTTTCCGTCTTCTAAACAGGACGGAAAATTGTAAACTGATGAATGACTGAACGAATCACTATTCTTTTAATTTAAATGTAAACATGTGTGTATATATTCAAATAGATAGATATATACATGATCGATTAATTGATTTATCATTATTATCAACTTAGAAATGAATTTACATTGCAAGTAGTATTTATATTAAACATATTGACGCATTTCATTAAGTAAACATTAATGGAAAATTTGTATTGAATGTTCAATACAATATTTACAAATCGATGTGCAAATGTTCCTGTTATTTACTTTGAATTGTATTTATATTAATACCTTATTTCCTAGTGTATATGTTATGAAACGCAAATTATTTGAGTGTTTTTATTATTTCGTACAGAGTTGATAAGAGAAATACTTCACTCAAATTAAATAACTTGTTGATTAGTATAATATATATATAGAGACAAATACTATTGCAGTATTGCTATCCTTTAATCTAGACATTAAGGACATTTCAATGAGCTGAGATTGAATATAAATTTTTATTTAATACTACACTCGCAAAAAGCTTTTTTACACAGAAGACAACTATTGTTTGATCTCGGGAAAAAATAACATTTTACTGGTAATATAATATAAAAAACAAATGAATATAAATAGTGACATTGAATAAAAACAAACTAATGTTTTCGTTTTCTTTATCTTCATTGTTTACATTGAACTGTCTTTCAAATGTCGTCCCAACAAAACACAACTTTACTTTTTTTCAGTGAAATGCTAATATATTAATATTTGCTTTAATTTCAATGATTTCATTTCTTGTTACATATATGAATTTTATTTAATTAATTGAATGTTATTATAGCACATTTTCAAGTTTCACCTGCTACTTGCTTTTTCTTTGCATTCAATTTTGTTTTTTACATCAGTAACAAAACGCAATTATTATTTCCAGTAAATTATAAGATTAGATTTCCTTTGTGTAATAAGCAAAGGAATTTTCAATAAAAACCTGAGCAATGAAACGAAAAAGAGAAGTTCAGAATCAAGTTTCAAAGGTAAATAATAAATTATTCAGAATAATTCAACTGGAGTGATAAAATAAGTGGCATGAACGAATTTAATGAAACTAACGAAGAAAACAGACCCTTGATTAAATATGCGAAATTATCCACGAAATATTTTACTCCACTTCTCAACCATTTTTCTTCGCACCATTCAACAACCCATTAACTGCATGTATTTTTAAATTAAATTGTTTAAACTAAATAAAAACTTTTCAGCAATTTTCCTTTGGTACGCGAATAAAATTCAATCGTCTCCTCCATCGCCTCTTCAATTATCGTAGTACTATAAAATTTCAAATGGAAATAAACTCGACTGCATGAATGCGAATGGCAAAAATGTCACGATTCATATAATAACGCGACACTGATCTGCAGCGCGAAAGTGCGAAACTTTTTGCGACAAAAAGTGGCGCCCTTAACATCACATTCAAGTGATATTTATGCAATTTGCATCGTGATTCGAATGGGTACCAGGGCACAGATTAAACACGAGATAAGTTCGTCTTTAAATGGAAACTAGCGCTGGGAAAAAGGGAGTAGCTGACTTGAATAGAAACGAATGTACCGGCGAAAAGGTAAAATGTCTTTCCGTTTCCCTCCCCCCCCCCTCTCCCTACGGTCGTGCTCCCTTAAGCAACTCGGCCGTCGTATTGTCGTCTTGACTGATTTGCTAATTTCTACTCCTCTAACGACTTCACTACCTTCGTCGTTCTGAGCTCGTGATTAACGTACGTGCCGGAATTTCCATGACATACGGCCCGTTTAGGTACTCGGTATATTATCCGAAACGCTTCTGGAGCGCCAAAACGCTTTAGGCAAACATGTCCACCGCGCATTAGACTCGATTACTTCGTAATACAGTAATACATGAATAAATTTCATTAGTCGTTATCAGTCGTTAACGTGAAATTAATATTATAATCACATTTGTGCGCGTGAGCGTGTTTATTTAAAGTTACCGAAACGTCTTCCACTTTAATTGCATGTGTAATCGAAAGGCAGATTTAATAGAGTTTGCCTTCGTGAATCCAAGGCAAGTCAGTGAAACTAATACCTTGTAATATGCAATTTTGATAATTATTCGATCACAGTCTAATGTTGAACACTACTCATGATTGATACTTTGGGATGTAATATGAAATTCGATAGAATACTTTTCAACGGAAAGAATTAATATGTGATATTTATTGTTATATTCCTCTAAAAAGTTTTGAATTCGCTTTACCTATGTGCTTATTAAAGTTAAATTATCTTTAACGCGTTTAACAAAAGTATTGTTAATTTTTAATAAATGTAACTGTATAATAATTTCACGCTTGATTATACCGATTAATTTACTGCCGATATAGATACGACCTATGATAGTTTGTACGAAAAATTTATACAAAACGACTTGTAATTTTTGTGTTATTGGCGCTATTCGATAAATTAAGTTTTTCGATTTTGTTAATGAATAGATCTTTAAATTTGTTTAATGGCGCGAAATAATAATAAAAAAAAATATATAATTTTGATTATTTGAATGAAGTCGTAATTGTATTGAATGTATAAATATAGCGTACGTACTCAGAATAATGAAAAAGAGATTTCAGTTGTTATGCAAATTTCGCAACGTTTTGTCATCTGGGTTCAGCAGTAGATGGGGTTAATTTGCAACATTGTAATTAAGACTAACAGTCGTTTATCTTGGAGGAAGATGTTCAACAGAAATGATGTAAATAAGCACGATACAAAATTAGCTGCGGGTAATACATTTTAAGATACAATTTTATGCGGAATTTTCCGTTTAAGAATGGTAATAAAATGCATAAATACGACGGGGTAATGTATTCGGCAGGCATTTTTGTTCATTAAACGTAGTTCGAATAAGAAGTAAGCCGCGACCGACGGTACACAAGCGATTAATTTCAAATATTATAATGCACGTGGCTAATAAATATATGCGTTGAATATTCAGCGTAACCTATTATAAAATAAAAATATCGTTTGATACTTTCTTATTGGATATTGCGATTCTGGATCCACAAATCCAATTCGTTATTCCGAGATTGGAACCTGAATGCTTCGTTAATATTCCATCGGACTTTGGGCTTAAGAGGCGATTATTCATCGAGCAAAATCTGATTAGGCCGAATTTTAGCTTTCTTCTGTTGAATACCTTTTAAATGGTGTACACCACCAAGTCATATAGTGTTACTATTACTGAATAGACTACAAGTGAAATTAAATATTCAATAGCCACACCACAAACTGTATATTACTTATAAATTAAAGCTAAAAAACAATTCTGAATAACAATTTTAAAAATAATGTTATACGGCTCCAGTTTCTAATCAAATCAATTTAAATTTCCATTTTCTTCCCTTCTCATGTATCTTCGTCAATGGCGAATCGATAACGATTGGACGGACGACTTTTGCCGCTGCTTGCCGAGAAATTCTGTCGCGAATGAATGTCGTAGTAAAACCATGCTGCTTTTGAGCAAGCACCATGACAATAGATTGCAGATAAGTGTGTCGCAATGCGCATTTGTGACACGAATCTTGCAACACATCTTGCCTAAAATGACATCGGTATTTCAATTTTGCGAAAGGTTCACGACCAACAATTGGCATGCAATTCAGAACTTCGTTCACAAGTCCTGTTATAAAGGATATATCCGAACGTTTGACGAGCGTTCTTCGAGTTTCAAACTCTTTCTGGGAGGCTGAAGTGAGATTGGATTTCCCCTGTTTGCCAGAACGGAATCGTGATCAGAGTGTGCGAGTTTCCAAAAGCGTCGACCAGTCGGTGCGTGTACACATGCGCGGGACGCGATTGTTCGATTTATAAACGCCCCAAAAATTGCTCCTTAATGAGAACGTATTGGAAAGCAAATTTGGAGAATATCCACTTCTTCCACAAGTACTTCCCGTTTGCATCGAATTGATTCATCCTACCGGTGAAAGAATCCACTTTCGATGGAAAGAGATCCTTTTCCCTTCGCTGCAAAGTTTTGGAGTGTATAAAGCGGTCAACTGGTTCGCAACGGCGTTATGAAATTGTTCCCTCAAAGACACTTTACCCCCGGCCTTTGTCGGCACTTTTATTTTTCGATTCGTATGCTTTTCCTTTTTTCGAGGTGCGTTTTTTTTTCGCCCTTCAATAGTCACCTCTGTCGGCGAACATAATACACTTGGCGATAGGATGTACTTACAAAGGAAACGCACCTAGTTGCACTAAAAACTGTATGTCGGCGTTTTACTCTTTCTTGTTTATAAATAGGCGCCGCTCTGTGGTCGTGCTGTCAGCTTTTATTAACCGAGAAAATTCATCGGCACTTTTCGTAATTGTTAACTCAAGCTTGCATCGTTAGTTCTGCATTACAGATCAGCTAGTTTTATATATAAAATGTTTGTATAAATGTGTACATAATTGATGTTATAATTATTATTTATTTAATGTATCAGTACAGGTTGCATATGGATTGAAAAAAAGCGTTGAGTTAATTTACTTGAAATTAAGCTCAATTAAATTTATCGTACATAATAGTAATATGAGCATGAGTAAATGGATACGTTTACAATTCTTTACTTATGCAAAGTTATAGAAATTTGTAGATAAAAGCAGAATTATATATACTCGTTTCATAAATATACTCCAATTAAAAATCAGCCAAGAAGGGTCCCTTCCTTCGGAGAAAATCTTATGTTCATTGATTTGATAACTTCTAAAGTTTGATTGTAGTTTTTGCAAATTCTTTTTTGTTTCGCTTAAAGATATCATTATTTCTTTTCAAAAATTTCATCTCCTTTATTTCGACATGCCAAATTTCTATTGTTAATTTAACAATTTATTTTTCCAAGTATAAGTCAATGAACGATAAAGTAAATGCAACAATATTTTTGTAACATTTCAAAACCATTTACGACACCAATATGTCACACACGTATCCCAGCAATCCATATTAATCCATTTTTACCACTGATAGAATATTTCAATGCCGGTAAAAAGCAGTTTTAAATGCTTGCGGTGTGAATATTGTATCAAATAATACTCCGTGATTGGCTGCTTGAAATCACTGCTCCAATCGCATTGGCTTTAGCTGTTATAAAATTAATACCATAAAGAGAAATGCGAAGCGATTTGTAAAATAGATTTCACGCAAATTAAGATAAACAATGCAGTTTTGCGATTTGCTTTCTACTCTACAAAAACGGATTAGGATGTGAAGTTTTAAGTCGATGCGGTCATTTGTTCATCGCGATTAATAGGGCCGCTTTATTTTCCAAAGCATCACTTGGTATAGAATGGTAGCTTGATTAGTACTTCGTATGGGTCATTCCCGGAGCGGATTAATGTAAGCCTGTCGCGATTGTCAAATAAATACACCATTTATTTCAGGATAACGTGTCATATCATTAAATAAGGTGAATACATTTGTCGGATATGATTTAAATATTGCGTTGCTATTTGAAATTACGAGATGCAAAGGACAGGGAGCGCGAGGGCGAGAAAAATTATAGTGCACGTAATCATATTTTTATCATGTGATAAAATAATCCTATTTTCAAGTAACACTGTACCGGGCGTGAAAAATGAGACATTTAATCACACGAAACATTGTTTATGTAAAAATGTTCGCAGCTTGGATTCGTCGCAAATGCAAATCCAACGACGAGAACGACAGATAATAATAACAATCGTAATATTTCAATCCAATACAAAATCCGACAGCGTAACCTTTTCCTTTGTGTCTTACTTTTTAAGAGACATATCCCAAATATTCCCGTATATTTCGAACTCTTTTGGAAAACGCATTCAAAGTTGGAAATAACCAAATTATTTGTTGTTTGCCTCGTAGTTCGAAGATTTGTCAGGATTTTGTCATGGAAATCTGTTTCATGTATCTGGCGAAGTACTGTTTTTTCTTCTTCTCTTTTTTCCTTTTCATTCTTCCTCCACTTTTTTCCACCGTTAAACGAATTGACAATTTATTCAAGATACATCATATCTGAGTATTTGATCGCGGTGACAGTAGCGCAATGCAGTCTCGCTCTGCGATCGTTTCGCTTTAAGGTGAAATAAACCAAGCTACGCGCGTTTCTTTCGGCTTGCTATTCGTTTTCAAGTGCGTACAAGTCCCTTTGTTGTTACCTTTAACTGATAATGCCCGGCGTGCTCCGTTACGATTTATTCAGTAGGTCGCGCAGTACGAAAATCGATGTGTAGCCTATTTCCCGAAAAGTCAATAACCGCCTTTAATAATTCACACCTGCCGTGCAAATTCCATTGCTTGAATTCGTTTAAGCCCCCGCTCTTTGCCTCCCACCATTAATCGCGCATCGACTATGCAAACTCTTCATGAATACATTCCTTTTATCCCAAAAATACTACATTTTTGCCGATAGTAATAAAAACAATTGCCGCACAAGTGCTCATTAATATTGAACTGCCATTACTATTATTTATCCGCGCGCTGAATTATTCATCGGCGTTAACTCGGTAAGAAATCTGATGATTATTTATTGAACCTCGCGAAAGATGGATAAAACACAAATCACGTTTTGTAACTTTCCAAGTTGATAAACGCGGAACTGCATTTGCCATTCATTTCATTCGCGCTGGTTTCACAAAAATATCGAGAATTGAATTATTTAAAATTAAACTTTTGCGCGTAAATCAAATGAGCAACAAATGTTTAAAGTCAACAACTTGATTACAAGCTGTTTGTACGACTCAATTTCTCAAAGGTTGTATGGATATTGGTGTACTTCTAAATTAACAATTTTCCGTTTGTACACGTACACTGAGAAACATTTCTTTTGGTAATTATTCCTATTATTTTCGAATCAACACAATATAGGAAGCAAAGCGAATGCCAAAGATTGTCTTTTAATCGCTTAGGTTGTATGAATTTGATTAATATCTAAGGGGTTATTCGTTTTACAATCTAGATTGTGTAGTATACAATTTTGATTGTACGCTGAGTAAACAGTGACTTTGTAATCAACTAAAGCATGGTTATGTTCAACCAAATCGGTTAGTTAAATTTGTATTGAAGTGTAAACTAAATTATTTAGTTGAATTCAACCAAATCGTTGGCATGTTTTGGTATGCTTTATTTTAATGAAAATTTTAACGTTTCGAAACAAACGATGCAATTAAATATTTAATTCTTGTTTAAATTGGTGTTAAGGTTAATACCCTCAAGGCTAGACAATGATAACAATTCGTTAAATTGTTTCATTTTAAAAGATAAAATTTGAATATATAGACGTATGTAAAATGATTATTACGCGGTTTAAGTAATTCACTGCATTCAATTAATAAATTTCGCTCGAAAAAACAGTAATATACAAAATATTTACAAGTATATCCGGCGTTTATTGAAAAATATATTAATTTATACTGAATCCTTTTTTTTTCAGTGTTTTATGTTAAAATACACTGTTTAATTTATCTTACAGACAGACATTGGATATTTGTTCAATGTTAATTTGAATGCTTCATATGGCTTAAACCTTTAACTTTGACTCAAAGTTAAAAGGGACAATGATAAAACAGTAGCATATGAAAAAACAATTTAGTTGTTAAAAAATCTGTTGTAGGAGCTCATTCAACATATGTCAAGATAGAGCGTCTGCACATCATTATGTTATTTCCTCTGCAATCAAGATTTCGTTTCTTACAATCTGCATTTGAGAATGAATAATTTGCCTTTTTATAATAGATAATCTGTTTCTCTAAGATGCCAGTTCAGTTTGACATTTTAATTATGCGTTCTTTTTCAAACATTATTCTTCGAGCAGTAGAAAATGATGTATTATACTGTTATGATTTTTGTTTTATTTAAGAGTCAGTTCGTGCAGTGAAAGAAACCAAAAGGCAGATATAAAACGTAAACAGTTTTCTTGCTCGGAACAAGAACATAAGATTCTCCTGACTTATGTCCTCGCTACAAAAATTGGATAGTTTTTTCTTCACCATAAAGGATGGCAATGAAAGTTACAGTTATTAAACTAGTTTTTCAACTCAAGAGCCACATTTATAATATTCTCCGAGGCAAACGGTTGGCATTGTAAAACGCGTAATTTAGGATTCGCGTTTTATAGCGATAATAGGGCCATCGTTAGCATCTGGACAACATTGTTCATCACATTAAATCCAAGATGATATCGCTGAGAATATTACTCGCGCAACGTCTACAAGTTCTGGCAATTCCTTATGCTCCGCGTAGCAGCCTATACGCGAGAAATCACCGTTTAAAATTACTGCTATGTGATTTAGGTTAGCGCTTAACCTACTTGAACCCAACGACATTGTGACAAATGGCGGAAGACGCCGCGGAATGTTCGTTTCCAAAAACACTTCGCGTACGTTTGAAAATTACAAGATGCACTGAACGAAACAAAGAACAGCCGGCATTTAAACATTGTCAGACATTCAATATTCTCGAGTGCGGATAGAAATCAAGTCAAGTTATGGGAGTATTCAGTTTGGATTGTAAACTTAATATTTAATTTGAACTTGCTGAAAACTAAACATTTGAACGCGAAGAGAAAACAGTTTCAAATAAAATTCCTATACCTTCGGGGATTGTAAGAATATTGTGTGAGACTGTTGCAGAATTATTATACTACACGCAGAACAATGAATGAGTTAATTTTCTCATAATAAGTTGGAGTCGAATTCCAGAAGGCAACGTATAAATGTGCTTATGATAAAATATGAAAATAATGCTAAAATATAGCATTTATTCATACAGATTTATTTGAAGCGAAAATAAGCATGGAGTCAAGGAATTTTTGATGGTATAGAAAAAATCATTATATGGCGCCACAGTTATTATTTTGCATTATAATGATATTTTCAACTTCACGTAATAATTTTTACTGTAGCTTGTCGAAAGAACTCTGTTGCTGGTATGATAATTTGATGACAATCTTACAAAGTAAAGGAATGTTTACTTTGACTTTTTTTTCTATTCTATTTTTATATCTGGTTTAATCTATATCTATATATGAGAATATAAAATTCCACAATTTTTTCAGCGAGCAGGATGTAAATGAAAAGTGTACATATTTATTATTTTGTAGTAAAGCATATGAAATATTTTTATAGTCAGAGAAAGGGACAAAAAATAGAATGTTTGCGACATACTATGCTGAGCTTGAACTTTAACATTATTTACAAAGCTTTTCGAAAAAGATTGAAATAAGCTTTTAGTTAAACGTTACGTAATATCACATTTTCAATGTAATATCAAATAAGTTTAATTTCAACATGGGATTAAATAAAGCTTTGATGTAATAATGTAATTATATGCATACAGGATTCTAATCTTATTCTGGAATAATCTGAAGGACATTTTAAGATACGTACATCGATATCCAATTTAATATAAAATATATTACACTCTTTAAGTATCTTCATTTTATTTTGGGGTTGATCATACATATCTGATCAGGGGTGAAGTTATCTGTATTTACTCAATAGAAACTAAGTAAATAGTATTATGGGAAATATAGAGTAGTAATTATTACTTGAAATGGGCTTTCATTTGAACATTTTGAAGGGCATACTTTATACTTGTATACAAACAAAATATCACGATATCACAAAATATTAACTTATATTGTTTTAATTTTTGTCACATGAGACACCATGAGACACCGTGTAATTTGTATGAATATTGGTAAAGATTATTTACTTATTTTTCTTTTGTTTAAACAACTCGTTTAAGTGACGTGGTAAAAAATTTACTTGAATAATTAAAAGTAAATGCACAAGCATACTAGATCCTTTTATAAAATTAAATTTAAACAGTTCAAAGTTCAAATGCTGCAGAGCAGACGGCAATTGTTTGGAAAAATGCATGTTCTCATTTTGCAATTGTATCCAATTAATTATATAATTGAAGTGTATCGATTATTGTGCCGTGGAAAAAAATTCAATTAATTTAAGTCCAAGTTGAATTCGGCTCCGCGAGGATGAGAAAATGAAAATGGAAACAATGTAAACTTACCGCATGTGTAAACGATTTTCAGATACGTCCTACTTTCGGGCATGCAGGGATCCCCAAACGTCGTACTGTTGGCAGCCACCGAACATTTCCTTTTCCCATGACAGATCTGTATCACGCTTTCAGTCGCGTGGTTTGCCAAGCAATCTGCAAAATTCAATCGCACTCTATGAAATACACCAACCGGGAAATAATACAAGTTATCGATGCGAGCAATTTATCCGTTTCATTCAAATCAATTTAATATTATAAATAAAGTCGGCCGCATTGACAACATTCCTCGGTTTACTAATATCATAAAATGCTGTTTTGTAAGCTCTCGCTTCCGCGAAGTGAAACGAAGTATTTAATGTTATTATTTTTGTGCGCAATTTACATTTTTCGACTAGCTGCGATGTCGTCTGCCGCCGTGATTTTAATTATTACATGGCACCGATTTTTCGTTACTTCACAGACTTGACGGAATGTCACCATTTTTCTTACGCGCTGTAATTATTAATTACTTCATCCCCTAACGAGAAGCCAAGAGATTTTTCGTCTTAAACGGAGATTTTCATTTTTTTAATTAAGGTAATTGTAATACGAGCTTGTAAAAGTTCCATTAATTTTACCTCAAATAGAATATTTTATTTCTATTTCTTGAAATGCGGATTAATTAATCATCTTTTCAACGCAAGTCTTATAAGTTCTTACTCTCATGAAGAATTATTAAAGTTAAATTAAACATTATTTAACTGTAAATTAATTTTAATCTTACCATTTGATGAATTGAAGTATAAATTATTAAACTTCTATTTTATTGTTGTTGTTTGTTAACTATTTTTTCTAATTATATTTGATTCTTATTAATGTATCTGAAAAGGACGTAGACAAATAAAATCTTTAAATATCAGAATACTGACAGTCTCTCTGGATTGTGTTACTGTCTATCCCGCCTTTTCAGTTAATAGCCTACATATTTTAGGTGTGAGCAAAGTATGAAATATTTTTGGAAAATGCTGATTCGTCAAAAGCGTAAATAATGCTTCAACTATAGCTATTTCACGTAAGCAAAGCACGTTACGCGTCGGAAAACTCCGAGGTAGAAATCAACGAAAGCAAATCACAGTTGAATTGGCAGTATCGCTACTGACTACTGTAAATTTTCAGGCTGCCAAAGAAGAAGAATCTGAAAGTGCGCTCGGAAAGTTTCGCGCAACTACCTTCGTTTCACTCATTCGTCGTTGGGAAAGCTCATTCGTATTGTAGAAATCGTGTTCAAAGTGAAAACAGGCCAAGTCAAATTTACTGTATTTGTATTAGTTTTGCATCAGAGTTGCCGGGAATGTTTCTGGCAAACGCGAAGTATCGATTAATTTGGGATACTTTTACACGAAACTTGAAATTTCTTCTGATTTGCAAGCCTTCTTTTATTTAAATTTGTGACCTATGTCAGTCAACGTTCTACTTTGTTTTTTTAAGATATTTTCTTGATTGCATTGAATAATGTGACAAAGTTCTTATGTTAGCATTTGATGGGTCGGTTCTCGCTTCAAAATCATCTCAGATAATTTACGGTAAACAAAACTGACATTTTTTAATAAGGAAACCGTATTTTTTTATAGCATTACTAAAATTAATTTATACTTAGTAATAATAAATTGATTTAAATATCTTGTCATAAACTGGTATTAAAATGTATAAAATGTTGCTATAACATGCATTAAATTTATAAATAAGAAGGAAGAATTATTAATTACTTTACACATTTTTAAGTTGCTTTAATTCAATATTTTAAATAACTTTATGTTTTATTTTTAAAATTATTTTTAATGTATATTCATAATACTTGCTTTTAATAATTTGAATATATTACATCAAAATAAGCTTAAGGTTATTACACTGAGAAAAAAAATATGTTAAATTTTCGTATATAAATAGGAAACTGAAACTATATGTAGTGTATAAGAAATTTTCAAATTAAATATATGAAAACTTAGCACATATATTACACTACTTTATAT
>JABFPN010000469.1:0-46104 GCA_022817305.1 Leptoteleia sp. ZL-2020
ACCGAATAATATTCTCCCAATGCCATAGAATTAACGTATTTTAGCCGATTTTTAATTTTTGTCGTTTAAACAATTATAAATAAAAAGACACTGACTCCGTGAATATAGCGCTGACATTTCACCTTAAAGGACAAGAATACTGTTTTTCTGCACACATTCGACGATGCCTACAAATATAAACGGGAGCGCAAGAACAAGCTATCCATACGAAAAGTCAAGCCCTTTCATATGAATAAAGTGTTTCATAATCACCCAGGTAGAAATTTTACTAGCTTTTCTTAGAAAAGAATAATAATAAAAATTAAAAACCAGGGATTACAAATATTAATAACCTGAATTATAAATTTTTTGCAAACTTTTTATCTTATGTTTTGTCCGTTAGATGTCTCTATTCGGTGTCGCTAACCTATTACCTATGTCGTTCATAAACCAGTTATTAAACAGTCTACCAAAATTTAATAAACAGATTGTTAAATTGTACGAAACTACATAGAATTATTATTCTCATGAGATTGTGATTTAACAAATTTTACTCCCCTTAAAAGTAAATGTATTTGTAGCCCTGCGGGCTACCAACATATTTCATTTTCACGGCGAATAAAATATCGTACTCAACTCGAAAAAAAGTGGTTTCAGGTTGGTAACTCCTCAAACCTTTGGCTTGAGTTACCAGCTTAAGACCACTTTTTTCCTCGTGGAGTAATATACTATTAATCCCTTAGTTTATTATATAATGATATTCTGTAAGTATAACGCTAAATTAGTAAACTTTTTATTAAAAATTGATATTTTTTTCTCTCAATGTATTTTGCGAGTTTAACTTTTCTAGATAAAATTCTAATATTTTTTTGATAAAATAATTTTTTGCTACATGAGTAATAAAAATATTTTCTGAAATTCTAATATTGTTATTATTGCGTGTAATATTTTACAAGAATAAGTTAGTTATTAGCAAAGAAAACTATCAAGTTCCTTACAAGTTTTTATATTTAGTGTCTTACACGGAGAGAAAAGAATATGAAAAATTAGAAACCAGCGATTACAAATTTTAATAAACTGAATTCTAATTTCTGCCAAACTTTTTATTCTGTTTTATCCGATAATTTCGCTGTTCATCAGTGTCGCCAACCTATTGCCTATGTCGATCATGAATTAGTTATTAAACAGTTTACTAAAATTTAATAAACAGATTCTTATATTACACGAAACTACATAGAATTACTATGTAGTAAACTTTTCATTAAAAATTGATATATTTTTTTCTCTCAGTATACAAGTAGCTTGCAAATATGAAAGATGAACTTAAAATTCACTAACGTAATACTTGTATAAATTTCTGCCTGGGCACACGGCAAAGTGTCTTATGTTACACACGTGACGAACTTGTGTTTTATTTTTGTTTTCGTTATTTTGGACTGATTCGTAAGTCAACCGTAAGTGAAAATATATAACACATTCACGCGCTCATTTCGTTGTTCTCATGTGGATTCGCCATTTGATACGTACAATATTTTTGTTTTCATTTTATAATCTACGCAGAATTATAAAAAAAGGTTTTACAGTGAAAATCGCTCGATGCTCGGGACACACCACTCGCACGTATTTACACTCGGAGTTTTGTTTGAATTAAAAAAAAATCGAAAAAAAGAGTGTACAGGCATTTCTAACGTTAACTGTTGGTTCTTTCTTTCTTTACGTATGCCAGTCTTTTTAAGAGACCGAAAAAATTGTTACAGATAAAGTAATCATATTTGAGGTTAACTCGACAACATTTCATTGTCGACACCTAATTGTTTGTATACATACTATATTTTGTTTTCTTTCATACGTAGATTGCAACTACATCGCTCGACCCCCGTTTGTCCAATTATTATTAAGATAGCTGCAACAAATTAAAAAAAAATAGTATAAAATGTGATGTGTTTATGGGTCGAAAATTCGCAATTGTACAAAAGGTTGTTAATAAATATTTATATCTAGGTAGTAACCGTTGGTTTAAAAAAATTAATTCATTCTTGACCCTTACAGCAAGAAATATTCCAGAATATTGCAAAAATCTTCGTAAGCCAAGTTTAAGTTGGTAGCACTAGTATTGAAATAGAAACTTTTATTTGTTGGTGGAGAAGGACGCAAATGTATTATTACGAACCTTACACTATTAACAACAACACAAGTTTTTATTTCAAAACAAGTGCTACAAACTTAAACTGGCTTACTTTAAGGGATTGAGACTGGATGCACTTTCCACACGTACAATCTTATTAACGAATAAAATATGCAAAAAGTTCAATTGTCGACATGATTTAATTGTCAAATAGCATGGGAAAAATTACGATTCAATTCAAGTAGTTCATTAGTTAATAAAATTCTACTAAATTTTGTTAACAAGGGTATCTACAATCATAAATAGTGTAATAAGAAAAAAAATATAACATATAATCGGTGATTTGTTAAAGACGGGTTGCGATAGCAGCCCAGTGATCCAAGTTAAAAACAAATGAAAAATAATAATAAACATCGAAACGATGTTTCCTTTTCGTGTTGCCCTTGGATAAACGAAGGTTGAGTACTGTATGAAAATTTTACGTCAAAATGTGCGTGCGTGTGTGTTTTTATATACTAAATTTGTACCCTGTAAATAATGTATAAACATAATCTTATGAGCGTATAGTAAATGATAATATATAACACTATTGTAAACGAATTTGATATACACCGTCAATATATTCTGTGATCCGCTATTAACTTATACTTATTTTAATGTTACGGCATAGAACAGTACATGGAACCGCATACTTTATCATATTTATATTCTCGGCAATGAGCGTTGCAAATAAAAACTCTTTCAAAGATACACGAAACTGAATCAGGGCCCTATTAAGGTTACTCGAGGGTATTTAAAATGAACCAAAAAATATAATAAATTATTGATTTAAAAGGCAATACTTTTCATGAACATTAATTAACGGCAGTTTATACTGAGAAAAAGTAAGGATAAAATTTGAAAAAATTTTAAATTAAAATTTAAACAAAAGGCAATAAATAGAGCATAATAAAGATTATTGTTACGAATTATTTTAAGAAAAACTTGTTATAAAACTTGGAATAAAATATATATAGAAAAATAAAACAAAAATAATTAACACATAATTATTAAAACAAATACCCTGCTAACATTTATATTATTTTTCATTGAAATATATAATATACTTTGTATCACTTTGTATCAAACATGTAATTAACTTTTCTGCTTTGCAAGATTATGTTAAATAAAAGAATATAAAATAAAAATTAAATAAAAAGAATTCGTAAAACAAAAGTTGTCATTCTCTGCTTTATAATCTAATAGCCATCATTATTCAATTAGTATTCTACACTGAGAAAAAAGTCATACAATTAAATTTCGTGATAACTAGGATTATGATTGAAATAACCATGCTATGGTTATGCGTATGGTTGATATTGCTGTAAATTTTTCTCAGTGTATTTATAATCAATAATAGTATGAAATGTTATCAATCAATAATATATTAATCAATGATATAATAAAGTTATTAAAATATTAATTTATATTACAAATCCATCGGAAAGGAGTTTATAAATTCCACCAATCCCGCAGTGAAGTAAACTTGTTTCGACTGATATAATATGTGCCCCCGAAATGTCTCGCTTTAACATCGTTAATTATATAATAATTCATTTCCAACAAAATGTTATAGTTTGCAAAATAATAACTGAAGCTAATTAGATGATTCTCTTGTTATACCATTTAATACGTATAACATGAAAAATAATATGGAAAATAGGTCAGTATTTTCATTCTTGCCTTTTTCGCGTTAACTCATAAAATTAAACGATGCGAAAAAAAAAGAATTGTACGCTACAGATGTGAATAAAACTTTTCAATTTTATGAGTTTAATTTCCGGATTGCACAATTAAAATACTTTATTTTCTTTTTCTTTTTTTCATCTCATTTTTTTTTTCGTCCTCCCATAGGTTATTATGTACTTTAATAGGCTTTTTTGTCTAGAAATAATAAATTTCTATAAAACCGTTTCTTAGAAATTGAGAAACGGCGAGAAATTTTGTGTTTACACGAAGAAGATGAAAAAAGTATTGAATGTAATATCTTGAAACTGTTATTGCCAAACCCTTTTTATAAATTTCCTGGCGTAAGAACTTTTTTAACATTTCAACAGTCCTATCGAATATTAATCGTGACATTATTCGTATTAATAGTTGTAAAATTCATAAACAGCGGGCGTAAAGTAACGTTTGCCTAATTGGGCCCGTTATAGTTAAAAGTCATCCTTCACTGTAAAAATAGAGCGCGTTATTTTACTTTCCATGTTTTCACACTGTCTGAAGCTTCTATGCCGTAACACAATGGCTCCTTAAAACAACCACGTACCTTAATTATTTATTATAAAGTATTACATCACAGATCATAAGTTAATTAATATTATCGAATACTGGCAATAACTATGTTTATCGCTTTATTTACGGGTCGACGCAAATCAACTGGAGGAGCACGCCGTGTCGGGTCATTAAAATTATTGAATCTACAAGCGGTTATTGACGTCGTGAATTTAACACGCGACAATATCAATAGCCAATCTCTCGATGGAACATGAATAAATAAGAAGCGGACATGCCGCCATAATCGATGGCAAAACAATTTTGATTGCTTGGATTCTATTCATCTGAGAGAAACACTCTGGGCGAAAAATTGTTACACTTTCAACTGTCAGTCCTGATCCGAGCCGATTTGGCCGCGCACTCTTCCGCTTTAATACTGTCTGACTTGAGAAAAATCACGTGACAAAAATTTACTCGTGGATTTGCCAGCACTCTTGGTAGAATTTACCGATAATTATATATAGTTGAAATGACTATACTTATAATATAAATTAATCTATCGGTTAATAAGTTCTATCACAAGTGCACACACACATCCGTCCGAGAATTATTGCAATTACTTGTTAACCGAAATTTGTAATCATTTTCCTCAGACCTTAATGTTATTTTGTCCTAAAATAATAGGGAAGCGCGCGCGCATAAACCCGCTCGGTAAGGTCAGTTTGCTGAAAAACTACAACAATTTTATAGCAAAGATAAAAAGAAAAGAGAATGTTGCTCTTGGCATAAAAGTTGTTATTTCGAGAATTACCGACTTAAAGGTAACAAAATGAAACAGCGTCGAGAGTGGACTATACTCGAATGAGGACATAATGGAAAAATTGAAAATCTAACAACATTCTATCGCAACGCCAACAACGTACCCTTGATTACACTGCACCTACCGCAAAACAAACGAAACTAACAAAACTAATGAAACTAACTAAATTGCATTTTAGAGTTTCCAAGCACAAGGGTATTTTGCGGTGATACCGCAAAGTACCCGAAGAGTAGTCTCTTTTTTCTCTTTAAATTGTGCCAAATGCGCCTCTGCCAAATAAAGCGATTAAAACTAACTCACTGTGGGCCGATTTCAAATCGTTCCACGTTGAATGAAACGTCTAATTGGAGAGAGAGAGAGAGAGAGAGAGAGAGAGAGGGGGGGGGGAGAAAATTCTGCTGCTTTGGCGGCAACTTTTAATCCGGCTCTGAAATTGGCACAACCAATTTCTATATGGAAACTATAAGATTCCTGGTAGATATTGTAGCGTTCAAGTGATAATAAAAAATGACGATGTTCGACGCGGTATTTGACGGCACCGTCGAACCAAGGGTACGCGCGCGCGCGCGCGGTATCACATACTCGGGCGTAATCAGAAAACAAGTAATAATCATAATAATAATAATGACAATTAAAACATTAATAATAATAATAGTAATGGTAATAATAATAAGGTGAAAGGGGCTTGATGTAGAGAGGAGATATTTACAATAGAACAGAGACGGGCCTCCTGATCTGGTCGATGTCGGCGGCCGTGGGCAGCGGGTTGTGCGCGGGTATGGACGTGGAGGAGCTACCGGGACTGCTGCTGGGGCTGATGTGGTTGATGATGGGCGATGGGGTGCTGTTGTTGGCAGCGGCGGCGGCGGCGGCGGCGGCGACGGCGTGCATCGGTGGGAAGAGCAACTGGCTGGCGGAGTTGGCCATCGGATGGTGGTTGTAGAGCGGCGGCAGAGTGCCGTGGCCGGGGTTGGCCGCGGCGTTGGGGTAGCAGTGGTTGTAGAAGCTGCTGACGACGGCGGCGGCCGAGGCGTTGTTGCTGCTGCTGCTGCTGCTGCTGCTACTGCTGACGCCGCTACTGACGCCGGCGCCGGCGGCGCTGTGGTGGTGGTTGTTGTTGTTGTTGTTGACGGCGTCGGCTGCGGCGGCAGCGGCGGCGGCCACGGCTGCGGCCGAGGCCGGGCCGGCGGACACGAGCTTGTTGAAGTGGACCGGGTCGAAGGCCGGGTTGAAGTAGCGCGGGATAGGCGTGTACTCGAGGGGGTGGTGCGGCGGATGGTGCGCCGGATGGTGCGCCGGATGATGCTGCATGGGCGCACTCGCCGGGGAGTAGTGGTAGGTCATGGGGTAGCTGTAAACGCCTCCCGGGTTCATCGGCCCGGGTTTCCCCGGCACGCTCGGCACTCCCGACACCGCCGGCATTTTCGGCTTCCGCCGCGGCCGATACTTGTAATCCGGGTGCTGCTTCATGTGGTCCTCCCGCAGCCGCTTCGCCTGGTCGATAAACGGCCGCTTTTCCTTCTCCGACAACTGCTTCCACTCGGCACCCAGCCTTTTCGAGATCTCCGAATTATGCAACTTTGGATTCTCTTGGGCGATCTTTTTCCGCTTGCTCCTCGACCACACCATGAACGCGTTCATCGGCCGCTTTATGTGCTTCTCCTGCGGCTGCGACGAGACGCTGGACTGCGCCACTGACGGAATCTCTGGCGCACTTATGTGTGTCATCGGGTGCAGCTCCATCCCGCTCAAAAACGGGTACGTCTGGTGACCGTTCATCATCTTTCGCCTCCCAACAATGATACTGCGATATAATTACAAATTATATTGCCCAATATATATATATATATATATATTCGTGTGTATATATATATATATATATTATATGTATATAATACACTCCACTGACACGAAACTCTCTTGCCGTCAACACGAGAGGTCAATTGCACTATCTGTTCCTGCGTATGAAAACCGTCGCGTACACTACGCAAACGTTCGTGCGCTCGACTTGTTGCGAAACAAGCAGCGCCTCAAGGTGTCCTAGCACTCTCACTCCAACGGCTAACCGTTGGTCACGGGTTACCGAAAAACACGCTAGAGCTCGAAAACTTGAAGGTTGCTGGCACAATCCTCGCAGCAACTGACGATTGTGCTTTCGCTCGACTCATCCCTACACCTTTCCTCAAGTAGGCGTCTACCACCTCCCCACCTCAAAGTCTCCTACAACGCCCAAACCCATCCTCGTCTCACAATTGGTCGATCGCAATTCAGCTCCCATCTCGCAGTTTCCCGCTTTTCTGTAATGATTGCTACTGCTGTTGTTATCATTATTATTATTATTATTATTATTATTATCATTATCATTATCATTATTATTATTATTGTTATTGTTATTATTATTATTATTGTTGTTATTATTATTACTAATTCTACCCTTATTATTATTATTATTATTATTGTTATTGTTATTATTATTATTATTGTTATCATGTTCCTATTTATTATATTATGTATACATTATGTGCGCTATGCACGTGAATTATGCGCGTCTCATTATAAGCACGATTATTTTTGTTAATTAAAATTATCGCTTTTTAATTATATAAAACCAGCCGCTGATTTACGGTCACCTTTCTTGCATCCTGTCATACAATTTTTTCCTTCTATTTTGTAACATTAATTACTCTTTATTGTGGGGATTAGAAGAAATGATGGAACAGTGTCGTACGATGGACAAAAAGAGAAGAATGGGGGAAAAGGGACAAAAGAACCTTAGAATAAGGGTATTCTTCTTTCGTTTCACATTTTACAAGGTAGACCTTGTAATTTTGTTCATTTTAAGGAATACAAAATAGATTTACGTCTAAATTTGTGCCGTGAAATTGTTGTGTTCAGGTGAAATTGTTCTGTACATTTTTACCAATATTAAATAGAAAGTCTGTTAAACAAAAGAAGATTCTATTACTCATAAATAGACAATTTTGTAAGTGCAATTATGAAACCATTAAATGGTATTAACTGTGCAACTTAAACTGCAACATCTTGACATTTCAAATTGCAATTGCAGTGATGCTGCAGTACAAACGTTAAATATAAACTAATTACCGTGAAAAAGAATACGACGATAATCCCGTATGGAAACTGACAAATGGCCCAATACTGGCCCAAGATTGGCAACCGTTGGCTTACCTTCGACTGCCAACGGTCGGCTGCTGATCGGTATGAAACACCACACGGAGAGAAATACCGTTTGATAAATTGCAAAGTATATAGGAAATCAGTGATGATATTGTCACACTTAGCATTTTTAGGAAACAAATTTCATATTCTACAAACAAATTTCTGAACAGTGCTTCTAAAAGTTTTAAAAATTACAACGTACGTTGTACTGTTCAGAAATTTATTTGTACAATATGAAATTTGTTTTCCAAAAATGCTAAATGTGACAATATCATCACTGATTTCCTATATACGTTGCAATTTATCAAGCGGCAATTCTCTC
Source organism: Leptoteleia sp. ZL-2020 (assembly GCA_022817305.1). Lineage (NCBI taxonomy): Eukaryota > Metazoa > Arthropoda > Insecta > Hymenoptera > Scelionidae > Leptoteleia > Leptoteleia sp. ZL-2020. The sequence continues at coordinate 8,683 of JABFPN010000469.1, forward strand.
CGTGCATGATCACGTGGCCCAGGGAACAAGTATTTTAGAATATTACAAAAATATTTGTCAAAAATATTCCCATGTCCCCGCTTCCTGAAATATTTATGGTACATTTCTGGAATAGTAAAACAACACAAATCACACAAGAATACACCAGAAATATTACTGGAGCCGAGCATTAAAATATTGTCTTGGTATATTCAGAAGATTTTCTGAATGTACCAAAAATATCCTTTGCTATTAGGGATGTTGTAATAGAAAAATTGACAGAATTAGTCTGATATGCATGCTGTACACGTAAAAATTCCGAAAATACCAAGGGAATATTCTAATATCCGGCTCCAGGAATATTTCTGGTTAATTCGTGATTTAGTGATTTGTGTTTTTTTTTTTAATATTCTAGGTAATGTACCATAAATATTTCTAGAGTCTGACATGGAAATATTTTACACAAATATATTTGCAATATTCTGGAATATTTCTTGCTATTAGGGAGATTCTAATGAATTTTTTAACAAGGAGTACGTCGCGTTTTCCTTAAATCAATCTTTATTTTTTACATTGATAAACAAATTCTTTAACCGCATTTAAAATTTAACTGGCTCATAATTATCAGGGTCGGTAATGACTATTCAAACATTGCTAATAGGTCGATCATCGACATAAAAAAAAACGACGTCGTTTCGACGTTAAAACGGCTGCTAAAGTCGGAAATTTCTACATGGATACTGCGATTAAGCAACGGAATCCCGAAGACGCAAATATAAATAGACGCAAAATCAATACGCAGTCTAACTCGAGCGATTTACAACATTCATCTTGCGTATTCATTGGTAATATGTTTCATTCAGTTAAAGAGAGCCCTATAAGCGAATAACATTATTTAATATTAAATAATATCCGAAAAATGTTTCTAGAATATCAAAATAATATCCCAGGAATGTGCTAGGAATGTGATGTGTCCGCTTTGAATAATATCCCAGGGATATTTCTATAACATTTTTGGAACATTATTAAGAAATTTAAAGAAAAAACTTTAAATCATACGGAATTAGTTTTTAGACGTTGTTTCAATCCTGCATGATTTAAATTTATTTTTTAACATTCTTAAAAATGTCCCAAAAATATTAAGAAATTTTCCTGGAATATTAAAATAATATACCTGGGATATTATGTGAAGCGGACATTATTCGCTAATAGGGAAAGCGGCATTTCTTTTCGAATTTGTAAACAAAAGTATTAAAGTGTTTACCTTACAAACAGTTGTTTCAGTCAAAATTTGGTATTTTTGTCTTTATAAAATGCTGACGAACGGTAAATATGAATCACAACCAAATTCTAAAGACGGAAAAGAGATTTAATTAACATTAATACTAATCTGATACTAATGAGAACATTGATATAATCTTTTCTCTTATAATATACAATATATAATACATAATATAATATTACATATACACTGAGATATAAATATAAATTTTTTTAAAAAATTGTAATATTTTTTTGCGTTTTGAGGACACAGCGGATAAAGCTACAAAAGTACAATCAAAAATTATAAAATGTTTTCATACATTCAGAAAAAAAATATGCTTGCGTTAAGAAACCTGTACAAAGAAAATGTTCTTATTAAAACTATATATATACTATTTATTGTCAGCTGTATTTTCGGTTTTCAAACAATAATTTTTTCCTTTTCTTTTTAACTTTTCAAAGTTATCTTCAATTTACTAAAATGTTAATAATTTCTGGTAATTTTTGTTACATCTCTTTTCTACGTGTACACGTATATAGGTGAAAAGTCACGTCTCAGGATTTGTTCCAGGTGCTCATATATCATTAGAGTGACTAAACAACTGCGGTTTGGCCTAATCGCTTTCACTAGTCTTCTCAAATCTAATCACATTGCTACGAGATGAAAGATGCATTTCCCATATGGTTTGATTAAATATAAATCTGAACAATTCAACGTAAACTGCCATAGAATTAAATTTCAATACAAATGAAAATAAATTGGAGAATAAAGTTTTTCAGATAAATAGAGAAGAATTAAAAAATTGAAACGTCTTACTTTTGGTCCATTACCTTCTTTTAGTTCTTACCCGGCAAAAGGGAAAATTATTGAAGCCTCATTTCGAGAAAGATTTTGGATGCACAACACGTGATTGGAAATGTTTAAGATAAATGTACACCGAGAGGAAAGATTCATTAAAATTTACCTAACTTTCAGTAAACCATTGACATCGGAGATTGTTTGTAAAATAATACCTGAACGTTACGAGAGCATGCTTTCGTAAAGTAGATGGGTTCCAATGTTAAAAAACGTTTCACAATTGTATGAAAATTATTCAATATTTTTCAATACATCTTGAAAGCAATTGCACAAATCTTAATTAGTTTTCGTTGAATATAAATGATTTCAATATTTTCCAATAATTTCACGTATTTGTTGGGTAGTTTATTGTAAAATTAAATGAAAAAAAAAATAATAATAATAATTTTTATTTGATTTTAAGGCAAAAACAAAAGAAGACTAAAATTTTAAAAATTAAGTCTGGAAACTAGAGAATTTTATTTTTCATTCATGAATAATATTTAGGTATATAAAGTAAAAAATTTTAAACATTTTGTATTTCACTGAAAGTGCCGCTATTTTTCATTGTAAAAGTGTCTATTTTATTGAAGTAGACTTTCCTGGCTCAAAGACCGAAATTTCGGATAGGGTATACGAAATGTCATGTAATATTGTTCTTGAAACATCTCAATTGTCCCTGGCACTAAAATAGTAGAATTTCACAGTGTTTTAGGCTCGACTTTTCAAGCCGAAACTTTATGTTGTTTCTTCCGATTCAAACCAAAAACACTGTAAATCCCTATTATTTTTGTACCAAGGACAATTGTGATGTTTCAAGAACAATATTATATGAAATTTCATATACCGTATCCGAAATTAAGTTGCATTTTCCATAATGTTTCAAGTTCAAATTTTTGGGGTCGAAACTTTGTGTTCTTTGAACCAGGGTTTGCTTTAATCATTTATAATTTTGCGCACAAGTAACATCGACAGCTTGATAGATCTGAGAGTTAAAAAAATAATTTGAGGTAAGAATTACCACCCTAATAGCACCCAATATTTATAAAATATTTTTGGAAATATATTTTCTACATATCTAAATGTCCGCCGAAGAATATTAGTGTTATTTTCATAAATATTTTTAAATATTTATACAACATTTTGTGTAAAATATTACATATATATATATATATATATTGGAAAATATTTGCTATTAAAGTATATTTGAAATACATGTTAGATTTAATTATACAGCACCCTTGTGAATATTGTGCATATTGTGAAAATTTGTGAAGCAACGAAATATTTTAACTATTTCTATTTTAACAAATAAAACTTTCCATTTTGATTTCCATAAGAACAATCTTTTGTCGGTCGATAGTGCTTTTAAATAGACAGATTCATTTAAAATAAATTATCATGTTTAATGACAAACAATTCCTTTCGGAAAATATTTAAAAAAAATTTTGCATTTGTCTAAAAGGATATCATTAAAGCAAAATAATCATTTTTAATTATGCAAGTAGTTACCCACGTGTGTCCACGTGGTAATGCACCCCTAATAGCGCCTAATATTTATATAATATTTTATTAATATTTTTTTTACAAAATAAAAATATTTTCTAAATACTCAAATGTCCGCATGATTATATTTTTGCAATGTCTTATAAATATTTTGTAATATTTATGTAATATTTTACTATATATTTTTTTTTTTTTTTATTTTTGATTGATTGAATTTAAATTGAATATAACACAAATATTATACGGTGAACATTTAAATATTTATAAAACATTCTCCGTAAATATTTTATAAATATTTGTTGCTGCTAGGGACAATACTAACTTAAGGGGGACATTCAACCCAAAAATGACGAATTTTCAAGAAAAAATGAAAAAATCTTTTTTTGCTTTATTTAATTTAATACTCTGAAGTGTCCTCTTTCTTGTAGTGCAGTCAGATTTTACATAATCGAATTGAAAATAGTTTAACTTTGCATTTTAGAATGCTATTGCACGGCGAAAAAATGCTACTTCGAAAGCAGTTAATTACATATTAATAGAAAACTTCTTTTTCATGATTTTTATATTCAAAATGTTCCCGATACCACAATTTTCATCCGATTTTATTGTTATTTTGTCATTTTGTTAACAACAGGATATAGAACAATTTATATTGACAGAATTTTGATATAATGTTTTTATGCATAGTTATAAATAAACAAAGTTGAAAATGAAGCAAAAAATACCGAAAATGCCTGTTTTTTGTTATGTTTAAGGAAAATTGACTATAACTTTGTTATTTAAATTCGTATCGAAATTTCGTCAATACAAATTGTTCTCTACTAAATGCTCAATAGTTTAAAAAAAAAAGAGAAAAATCGGAGAAGAAATTACGATACCGAAAACATTTCAAAGTTGGCCCTTTTTACAACATAAATTGTTAATTAATTAAATTTCTTACTATTGTTTAAACAAAAAATTAAGCATTTTTTTATAGATTATGATTCTGCATATAACTAAAAAAGAATTTTTGAAATTGGGTGTAAATTAACGATTTTAACCATTTGGTTTGAATGTTCCCTTAAGATACTGTTCAGCAAACGCGAAAACATTCGGAAATGTTAAAATTTATTGTAATAAATAAAAATTAATTAAATTTGTGTAGTTTTTGCTAAAACATATACTGAATCGAAAAATATTAATTAATTTCCAAAAATTTTGCATATTTATTGAAAATATATCGAAACATTTTAAAGGAAATTTATTTTAAAAATGTTTAAATTGTATAAGGAAATTTAAAGAATAATAATCTTAAAATAGTTTTAATAATTTTAAATACATGTTAATACATTTTGTTATTTTAATTTTGTTGAGTTTTATCAGCTTGTGGGTTTCTCACGGGATTTATAATCAGAAAAATAAACAAACTTCAATTAATTTATATTAACTTTTATTTTGCACGAGGCAAGAAAAAACTGGTTACACGTTGCGTGTCGATCACAAGAGAGATTTTTATATTCAATGAATCGATCGTCGAATTGAGTTGAAATGTTGCCAACTTAAGAAAGCACTGCTAGGCCAAAAGAAAAATAAATACGCGGGAAAGGTTTGAATTGATAATGTCAAAACTCATCAAATTTAATGCAAATTAAAATAACAAAACAGATATACATTGAAATAAAATTCATTTTTGTGAATATTGTTTCATTTCAATTTCATTTCAATGTATATCTGAATAATTCTATTATTATTATTGTTATTATTGTTATTATTGTTATTATTGTTGTTATTGTTGTTATCGTTGTTATCGTTGTTATCGTTGTTGTGGTTGTTGTGTTTGTTGTGGTTGTTGTTATTGTTGTTGTTATTGTTGTTGTTATTACTGTTATTATTGTTGTTATTATTGTTATTGTTATCGTTATCGTTATTGTTATTATTATTATTATTATTATTGTTATCGTTATCGTTATTGTTATTATTATTATTATTATTATTATTATTATTACTATTATTATTATTATTATTAGTCCAACTGGCCAAAAAAGTTGTTTCAAATATTATTTTAAAAAATCTCTTTTGTCCGAGATACTATATGAATAATAATTAAATAGTTTTTCCCTTTGTTAATTTCAATTTGATTAAATGCCTAATTAGTTAAATACCATTTGAAACCACTTAATCTTCTATAAATTGTTCTGCATACAAACGGTAATTAGTCTATTAAAGGAATGTATTACCTGAAAAAAGTCTAAATACAAATTTATTTAAAAGTATGTAAACGTAATTGATTATTCACACTGTTAAAAATGCAATCTTTCCTGTCATTATCATTTCAATATATCTATTTGAAATGGTATTGTATGGAATTAAAAAGTACTGGTATGTTCCAATTTAAACGATTTCTTAAATTGAAAATGCATGCGTTTATACAAACAGAATTGTCTGTACCTTGCCTTAATTTGATTAAATAAGAACTTTGTCTCAGTGTACAATACCGTATAGATCAGGATAAAATTAAGTTTATTTGTAATCCCTATTTGTAATATTTCTCATATGAGAAAAATATGTTAGAGTAAGGTACGATTTGTATTTGTAAACTGAATACATAAGGCATTGCTCGTGTTTTGTTCTAACATTGTGAGGGCCCCCGTAGTTAAAGTTTCACAACAAAATTTCACAATAGAAAAAATCTATTATGAATTATTACAGAATTTGCAACAGATAAATCATAATACTTGATGATATTTCACAATTTTCATCTTGTGATTTGTTAAGAATTTTCAAAATCTTAAGGATTTTTCATTAAATTTCATTAAAAAAATATATCATAATTTAATTTTTAATTTTTAATTAAATTATGAATAATCATAATATTTAATGAAAAATCCTTAAGTTTGTGAAAAATCATAACAAATCACAATACACAGCGATCGGGAAATAAATAGACAATTTTAAAATTATGTGTATTCAATAAAAACTAATTAAGATTTGTGCAATTTTTGTTAAAATATTTTAAATCTATACTACGTCGAAAAATGTTGAATAATTTTCAAAAAGTTTGAAAAAGTTTCTATAAATTTGAATTAAGAATACTTGTTGAGAAAATATTGAAACATTTTGAAAGAAATTTATTTTAAAAATGTTTAAAGTGAACCCGAACAAAATCTAAGACATTTTTTGCGCTATATTTTGAATCAATAACGAAATCTGTTTCGCCTAATACTGAGTTGAAAATTTTTGAATAAATACAAGCCTTTTCCTTATAAGCGAATATTATTTAATATTAAATAATATCCCAAAAAAATTTCTAGAATATCAAAATAATATCCCAGGGATGTGCTATGAATGTGATATGTCCGCTTTGAATAATATCCCATGGATATTTCTATAACATTTTTGGAACATTATTAAGAAATTTAATGAAAAAACTTTAAATTATAGCACATTACTGAGATATTACTTAATATTATTTATATTAAATAATATTTTAAGAATATTATGTTTTTTCTCTTATGAAACCTTATGTTCTTTTATCCAGAAATAATTATTTCATACTTTCCCAGTATCTGAAAAACAATGAAAATCGATAGAAAACTATAGAAAATGATAAAAGAACTGAACAGTTACATTAAGTTTTCAAACATTTTATGATAGACGGAAGACTTTATCGTTACTAATTATAATAATATACAATACATTTTGTAAACTTTACATCGTAAAGCATGGTCACTTGTTTAATGTCGTAATTTTATAATAATACTAATTGTCAAGTATTTTAATTAATTATTAAACCTTTATAGATAATAGTAAAAAAAAGGTTTTTTTTTAATTCTTTGCTTATTTTTCGTTGTGGTAAAAAAATGTTTTTCTTTTATTTTATAATTATAAAGGAAGGAAGTATTTTGAAAATGTACATTTGTATTAATAAGAGTATATTTTTTACAAATAATTTGACCCGTTTGAAAAATATCCAATATCAAACGTAAAGTCAATTACTGCATCCAACCCCTTAATTCTAGAGGCTAATCTTTTAGTGTTTAGTTTAAGTGTTCTGTAACACGGTGGATAAAGTGTTCGCGCATTAACATTGCGATACCGTTAGACGCGTGTTCAATTCTCAGTCAATTTTTTTTTGTATGTTTAAAAGTTTTATTGAGATTCATTGTATATAAACGATTTGAAAACGCAATGCAAAAGGATAAAAAGTTGCTTATCGTAATTCATCGTTTCTCGGATACTGAGTTGGTCACGCAAACATAGACAAATGGATAAATTAAAGTTAATACTTTAAATTATTTGTTGCAATTTATCAATTTAAATGAGATTTACCGTGTAAGCATAATACAATGCTTTTTGTTAGGTGACAGTGAATTGTAATAAACTTCTGAAACGATTCTATTTAGATATTACGTAGTTGAAATAATCTCGTGATTGCTTCAACAAATGGAGAAATTTCGGATGGGTCTACCTGATCATTTTAATTTTAAATTATTTTGCATTGCGCGCGTGTGTATGTATGTCGGTGTGTATATGTGCGTGTGACTTGTATGTGGGTAAAGCATTGTGATCTCGGGGGATTGTCTAGCAGACACCTCACTCGCACCCGCTTTATTGCAAAAATAGTTGCGAGCGCGCAGATATAGGGAGCTTTATTAGGTAAATAAGTGTGATTCGAGTGCGTATATAAGCGCCCATCCATACTAAGCTGCCTCGTTTTATTCACTTCAATGCCTAATGGAATTGAGTTCTTGTAAGCGCCCGTCTACACAACCGATTCGACTCGTCGAGCGAAAGAAGAAAGGGCATGCGAAATAATTGGTATTTTGTCTCACTAAATCCTTTGTTGGCGAATTTTAATTGACTATCGTGTTTTTGCCTTCCCCCCCCCCTCCTTCTTTTTTCAATTTTCCTTTTCCAACAATTTATTATTTTAATCTAGCGCTTGGGCACTATCACGCTGTAACATTTTTATTCCACTAATATAGTTGGGCCAAACATTTTTTTTGTTGCATCACAATTTCATCGTGCTTTCTTATTTCAACCCACAAATCCGCATTTTAATATTCCCTTTTTATAATTAAATCGATTAATTGATAATATCAAATTTGATTTCAAAACAGTTCTATTGATCCCTGCGAACTTTCGCTTATTTTTGTGGTTCTGCAAAAAAATACTCTGCAAAAAATAAAATTTTAAGTTTGTTATAAAAAATAAATAATTAATAACGCTAACACATTGTATGATAAATTGGCAACGTTAATGCTTGAATGATCATCACATTACACACAGCTCTGAAAAGGTCTAAGCAAATTGGCTGAAACGTCAGATGTAAAAAGGATTATACGATAAAATAAAAAAAAAAAAGATCTAAACAACTAAGTCTCAAAATCTTACTATTCTTTGCGGTCACGTTTATCCGCGGAAATTGATTTAAATAAATACTGTTATCAACTAAAATTTTATCAATATTATAAAGATAATTTAAACTGAAAAGTATAAATACCTTAATTGTTGGCATCTCTAGTTAATATAAAATGTATATAAGGGCAATTTTTTATAATTCTTTTTATTCCATAAAAAACTTTTACTACAATGGGAAAAAAGTTGTATTGAACATTACCGTACCTTCTGATGTTTGTGGTAATTATTTAAAGTGAAATTTAATTTAAGAAAAGCGCATCGTACATCAACAGTTAATCGAATTTAGAATTTTTTAAATAAGTTTTCATGAATAACTCTTCTTATTTTGGTGAGAAGAATTCATGAATAACAACTCTTCTCATTCCTAAACGACAGCTTTCTGAGAAGAGTTGCGATACGTAAAAACTAATTTAAAACATTCTAAATATGTTTAACTTTTGATATACGTTGCGTTTTTCTTCAATTAATTTTTATTTTACAATATATTTAAACATATGCATTATTAAGGCGGTTATGTTCATTCTGAGTTGACCAACGAGTGACATTTCACCTTAATGCTAATATAATAAACATATCTCGGATACCAAAGTTATTTTTCTTATATTAGGTATTGTAAGTGTGTCTGAAACCACGGCGATTATTGCTATACTAAATATTGCCATATTAAATTATTCTATACAGTAGATCCCCATTTTACATTGGGACAACTTCACTTTTTATCTTATAAAAAGACCCCGCTCACACATTACTTCCGATTAAAGAATAAATAAAATACGCAACAACCAATCACGGGAAGTGAAAACAAATCATAGTAAGGAAACGATCAATCAGTTTGAGTTTAAAGCGCCATTTGCATTTGTGCGTAAAATGGGGTTCTAATGTATTACACTCGACTTCCACACATTTGTATTTCACTTATTTTCTCTTCCACACATTTGCTTCATTTTCTTCCATAATGTTGCTGAAATCTGACCAATGAGAGAAGAGCACAAAACCCGCCAAATATGAATAATACTAAAAAAAATGAAATCGTGTATTACAGTTGCGCTGTAACCTTTTGCGCAGGAAAAGCAAATGTATGGAAGTCGATTGTATATATACAAAATTTTAGTGTAATCGTACGGTAAAATACCAAACACTATAGGCAATACCTTTCCAACGTCAGAAAAGGTAGTAATTTTAAATGTAACTTTTTTCTCTTTGTATACAACCCCTTTAACCGTACAATATATTATTCATATTAATATTTATATACACATATATTAATTGTATATTTCTCCATTTCCTTTTTTATAAATTGTATAAGTATGTCTGGAATGTAGATATCTTCACAGCTTAGCTTTGTTGGCGTCTAATAAAGTTTTTAACTTTTGGGTGAGCATGATATTTCCTTTTATTTTGAGTTTACCTTGCATAAACGCAACCTGAGGATTCAATTTTCCCAATGCCTGTGAAAATAAACACATATTCGCATATAATTTGTCTCGTCTATGTAAGTACAACTAAAAAGTCAGTACTCACCATTTGCATCATATCTGTATCTTCTAACGTTAAATGTGTATCCACTTTTTGTGACTTTGGTTCTCCTTTATAAACTTCTCCCTTTTTCAAGTCAAGAGCTAAAATCACAATGGAATACAAGTTAAGCTGATAAATTAACAATGCGATGATTAATTGAATAATCATTAATCTGCACGAATTCTAATAGTCAAATAAAACATCTAATAAAAAGTTTACTAGTTTGCCATCATATTTGCATAGTATCAAAATGTATTTATTATTTCAATAAAATTTTTAAAATTTAATCATTAATATTGAAAAATCAGTTTATTAGAAATAATGGCAAACAAAACATTAATACTCGCAATAATTTATGAAAATTTAGTAAACTATTTTAAAAATTGTTTACGGCAACGTGACACCTAGTGGACAAAATATAAACACCAAATTCAAGATTGTCGATAACATGTATACTCAACTTCCACATATTTGCTTATCACTTATTTTCTCTTCTATACATTTGCTGAAATCTAACCATTGAAAGAAAAGCACAAAACCCGCCAAATTTAAATGAGATTGAAAAAAACCAAATCGCGTATTACAGTTGCGCAGTGACCTTCTGCGCAGGAAAAGCAAATATGTGGAAATCAAGTGTATTCATCCTAATTTATGTAAACAAAGTAGTCAAAGTGATTTTTTCGTCACGAATATTTTAAAGGTATGCTTATTTTACGGATAAGTATGCGCATCATGGTTCACATATTAAATTAAATAACATAATTATTTAATGGCTTGATAATATGAAAGAAAAATCTATATATTTTCATTTGAAAAAAAAACTATGTGTTTGTATGTATAAATTTGACAATTTATTTAGTTTATTCAAACTTGAAATATACCAATTTTTAGATTATAATATTTTTCTTTTTTTCTGTTATATGTTTATGATCTGTTATATGAATGATTAAATAGCGCGCTTTTGAGTTACAAAATATAACGCTTTTTATTTGCTGTACTTCTCCCGTAAAATAATTAATAAAATTTAAAACAAATAAATAAAATTGTTCTCTTACTCCATTTCTTCTTAGGAGTTCCTTTAATTAGAATGTTATATAAAAATACTCCATTAATCTTCTTAACTTGCTCTGGGTTTGCTTTAACATAATCAGCCATTTGTTGAAACACAGCATCGCTTTCCAAACTTTCCTCGGCTGATAATAAATTTTTTATTGGTCGAGGTTCCACGATATCTTTTAAATCTATATACGCTCCTATTTAATAAAATATAATAAATTTGCATTAATTATACGTCAATGAATATTGACGTCCCTTAGATTTTAAAGGAACGAATTTGCAAAGTGAAAATAATAATGAAAATAATAATTGTTTACAAAAATTGTGAGAATTATGATTTTGATTGAAAAAATGTATTTCATTAATGTACTAAAAACTTGAATACCTGTAATAACTGGAGTGTGTGTTTCCTCGACCGATGTTTGGAAATGAATTCGATTTCCACTTCGCCACATATCTGTCCGCAAAGTTTGTCCAGGTAAAACTGGCTTGGCAAACCTTACCTGAATAATGTAAAACGTCTCATGTGTATTATAATGTATTATATTTTACAATTGTTTGGCTTAACACTAAACACAAAGTTGTATCTTGGCAAATAGATATTGCAAGCTAGATGATTATTCAATGAATGGCACGTAAAAGAAAGAGGTCACGCAGAAGTATATGTAAATGGAAAAACACGATAAATTCAAGATACTTAATAAGTCGTTTAATATTCTTTAATTATCTATCGTTACAAGGAAAATGATATTTCTTTTAAAACAGTCATTCCTTTAATAAAAAATTGTGTATGATTCAACATGATTTTGTTCCCATTTATGATCCTAATAAATAACATACTTTAAAACAGTATTTAAAAAAGTATAAAAAAAATTAAATGCCGTATAAATAATGATTTACAAAAGAGAGCTTCATCACTGAAGCTCTCTTAAATAAAGACGTGGAAGTAATTTACAAGTAATATTTCGGAAATAACTGTAGCAGCGCTGGAAATAATTAAAAAGGATTGTCCCCTTAAATTAAATTTTATATTAACAGCAAGTTATATTATTAGAATCTTTCACTTGAAAAGTGTTACTGCGTAACTAAATAATGTATTTTACAATTAATTATTCTATTATTAAAATATTTTTCCACCTACTATCTAAAAAATAAAAATAGTATAATAGTTCTAATAGTTTCACTCTTTTTCTCCCACAAACATTCCACGAAATATTGCTCTTCCGGGCGACTTGTCATCGTTTGAAATTACACTTCGTCTAGATATATTTAGGAAAAACACTGCGGGCCCACCATTTATTTCCAGACGTTCTCCAGACCACTTTTAGATAGCAGTCAGACGTTTTTCCCAGACCGTTTCCAGATAATGTCCAGGCGAATTTTTTCTATACTCTTTATATTTCGCGCATTTCTTTATAGTGTTTTACTAATGGATTTTCTTTCCGGTGCTTGCCAAAGTATAAAAATAAAATTTAAATTAAAAGATACCTTGATAGCTTTGAATAATTCTGGATTACCAGCAGCGTAAGAGTTTAATACATGTCGAGCTGAGAATCCAAGTGAGCAGAGACCATGTAATATTGGTCTTCCAAAACCAGCCATGGTTGCAATATTGGAATCGACATGCAGGGGATTTAAATCACCACTCAGTCTATACAAGATTGCCTATGGACCCAACATGAAAATTAATAAAACTTTGTATGTCTCAATGTAAAAGAAAAGCAAGTATAGTAAGATTATAATATGGGTTATTTATTTTACGCATTAAATTATTAATTTTTCTTCGTATTTATTATTAATTCAATGTAATACTTAATAAATGTAACTGGTTGGTAAATGGTGATGTAATGGTGAAAGTGTCTACTTGGTGATAGTCTGAGCACGAGTTTGATACCTCGCTTAGCGGCATATTTCACCACATCATCAATTTGGGTTAAAGTTTTTTCTATCTTTTATTAACGTAACGTAAAATAACGTAATATAAACAATTAACGTAAACTTAAATTATATTTAAAAGATGGCACTGCAAACTATTTGTAAAATAAACATTTAGCATCGTAGATGAGACCACTATGATGGCGATAATAATTTGTTTTATACATTTTAGTTAAACTGTATTTTCATAAAAAGAGATACCGTGAAAAATAACTTTGACGAATTTCTTCTAAATTTCTTCTAAACTTATTCATTGTTTCCAATCAATTTCCATATGTTTTTATGCTTATTTTTGGATATTGGGTTAATAATTGTAACACTAACTTGATCCAATGTTGTCCCTTGTTTCACTGACATATCAGGATTACGTTTAGGAGGTTCTACTGTTGGAATTACGTATTTTGATGACCTTGAACCTTTGAAATTCCCTGCGCCTAATAAAAATAATGACATCTGAGCAGTTGCTAATTTCTCACCAGTTTTAGAATCAAACGTTTCACCTAAAAATAAAATAATAATTGTATATTACAAAAAATTTGATAAAAATATTGTCATGTATATAAATGAAATACACATTTCTTACTTGAAATTTGTCTTATTATTTTTACATAAATAGGGTATTCTCCAACTTACATTGCACTAATACAACCGCTCCTTTGCCTTTATCCATTACGTCTTGTACTTTAAAGTGATTTTCTACTTGACCTTCCGTTGGAATTGGTTTATGGATTTCAAGATATTGTTCCCCGTGTAATAACTAAAATGACACATTAAAAATAAATAAGCTGATAAAAATGTTTGCAATAAATGGAATTGAGAAGAATCTAGATACAAAATTCAAACTTTAATGTTGGTATTGTTTCATAACTCCATTTGCTACAGAACAGTAACTACTTGGGTTTGAATTCCATTCTTGAAAGCAAGCTTCAAGTATTTCCGTTGTCAAGTAATTCCGTTAAATGTGCTTGATTAGATATTCAAATACATAATCGTGAAAATGTATTTAATAATAGTGTATTATTCAAAAAAAAAAAAAAAAAATTGGTTTTAAGTTGGTAACCCAAGCCAAAGACGAAGAGTTACCAACCTGAAACGACTTTTTTTCCTCGTTGAGTTACAATATTTTACACGCCGTGCAAATGAAATATGTTAGTAGCCCAACGGGCTACCAATACATTTTATTTTTAGGGGAAGTAAAAAATAATCTAATACACTTTAAACATATAATTTTTAAATCAACTCCTTAAAACCCAAGTGTAGTGACTTCATTTATTCCTTTTTGTTAACAAAAAAGGTCAGTGCTGTGTTCAATAAGTGGCATTGTATTACTGGCACAAATGATGTAAATATTACTTCCAAATGGTGCAAAGTTGCGTCGCAACCATGTTGCCAGCAGCACAAGCTTGTCCTTGTACTGGGATTGCTCATAACAAATCTAGCAAAAAAACTAAATATCTCAAAACAACAATAATCTGAGTTACATCGCTTGGGTTTTAATGGTAAAAATGAAGCTTTAAATAAGTAATTACCCTAGATGGATCAATTTCAAGTCCGGGTATAGCATTTTGTAAAACATTCGATGACATGCAACCAAGCGGTCCATAAATGACATAAAAAGTAGGGAAAACGGAAAAATTTTCATGATTTTCGTACAAATATTGTATATCCAATGGCTCCTTAATAGTTGCCCCAACTAAAATGTGTACAACGACAATTTTAATATGATATTTCAATCGCGTAATTGCAAACTAATACGAATATTTACCTCCTAAAGAATATAAAATAACATCCCTATAATCATATTTATGACAATAAACATCTTCCTGAAATATAAATGAAATTATTCAATTTTATGATCAATGTCTGTTAATGTTGAATATTTGTCAATTATTTACTGCTATTTAAATGAAATTCCATTAGTCATTATTTAAAAACAATTAATGAAGTATAGTATAAATGTATAAATAGTTAAAATAATATCTTTTTCAACTATACATTCTTATATACTTACAGCATCGATAAACTTCTCATCACTTTTTAGAGTTTCGATAACATTCATCAATTCCCCTGTTACTTCCTACAAATATGATATAATACATGTTATTTTAATTCAATAACCATCTATTGATGTTTAATGAAAATATATAATGCAATTCACACAATAAAAATTATAGGAAATGATAAAAAAAAGGAAAAGATAGAAAGTAATTTACAACAATTTTAGTTGAAAATACTACAAAGAAATTTACAACATTCCTCTAAAAACTATAAAATATGGTCCTTAATTGTTTAGAAAAGTTATGTATAAAAGTTGTCATTGGTAAATAGAAAAATAATCACAATTTAAGCAGCAGAACACTAGTATTACACTACTCATTGTAATATTTAATATATCAAACATTTCTCATTGTGTAAACTTCTGTTTAAACGTACCTCAATAGAATCATAATGTTTAGCATTTGACATGTCAACAACTTTAGACCAATTATTTTTAACATCCTCCACGGTAACTAAATCTTCCACGTTCTTACGTAAAATGCATCCAGAAGAACGAATCAGGTGACCTAATAAAAAAAAAAAAAAGAAAAAATTATTTATATGAATTATTCTCCACGTAAAGAATGTCGAGGAAATATGTTTATTAAGTAGCTAATTATTATGAACAGTGAAGGTACGATTCGAAAATTTTATGTTACACAATATTGCTGTAAATAAAAAGAAATTAGATTTATCATAAAGAATTGTTTATTCTTTATAATTTTATAGAACGTTTATTGGAAAATTTATTGAAAACTACTTCTAGTAAGTAATGCCACCTGCACTGATTTAACTGAATTTTCAAATGTCTGTCTACTTTTTTTCCAGCATAGCAGTGTTTGCTATTACTTGACGAGTAGTTTCTGATTTCCAGATTAATATTCATTGTAATAAACACTTGATATATCGGTATAAGTAATAAAAACTAACATTTGCCTGCCCAACCAATAGCAGATTCAATAATGGATCCATTTTCCGGACAATCTTCGTGGCACATCCAAACAACTACTGGTGCAATCAATTCTGGCTTCAATTCATTAAACAAATCTGTAGAAATAAAACGAAAAGCTTTAAACCGTGCAACATTTTAGTTTACTCAGGCAGTTATTAGATCATCAAATGATAAGAGTTTGGTCAATATTAATTAATACATATTATTAATATAATTTTGTTATTAACCTGGAGGCAGAATGTCTTCGGTAAGTCTTGACGCTGCTGTTGGTACAATAACATTTGTATGGATGTTGTTTCTGCCTCCTTCAATCGCTAATGTGTTGGCAAGACCAACCAAGCCCATTTTGGCAGAGCTGTAGTTAGCTTGACCAAAGTTACCGTACAATCCACTGTTACTAGTTGTCAAAATAACTCGACCATAATTCTGCTTTCGAAAGTATGGCCAAGCAGCCCTTGTAGTTATCACGGCGCCCTTCACGTGAACATTTTGGATCATATCTAACAATAAATCGTGCAAATGAAATGAAACAAATTACATCGAGATGTAAAAGTAACTTATTCATATAGGAGGGTCGTTTGAAAAGTCCGTACAAAGTCCGAGAAATGGCACTACTGGCGCGTATCGAGGTTATGTTTAGTTAGTAGCATCTCTTGGAACGTTTGAATCAAGGAAGTCAAATGATTTTCAAAAAGTGAACGAAAAAGAATTTCGTGTGGTGATTAAACATTACTTTATGAAAGGAAAAACGCCTTAGGAGACTAAAAAGAAGCTTGATAAACATTATGGTGACTCTGCACCTTCGATTAGAACAGTTTATAAGTGACTTCAAAATTTTCGGAGTAGCCATATGGACACAAGTGACGCTGAACGTTCTGGACGCCCTGTGGAGGTTACTACTCCAGAAATCATTGATAAAATCCATGATATGGTGATGGATGACAGAAGAGTGAAGGTGCGTGAGATTGCTAGTGCTGTGGGCATCTCGAATGAACGGGTATATAATATATTGCATAAACATTTGGACATGAGAAAGCTATCCGCAAGATGGATGCTGCGATTACTAACGCTTGACCAAAAACGAAATCGTGTGAAGTGTTGCAAGGATGGTTTGCAGCTGTTCCAGAAGAATTCGCAGAACTTTAATTGTCATTACGTCACTGTGGGTGAAACATGGATACATCATTATACTCCTGAGACCAGAGAACAATCTAAACAATGGGTTACCAAGGGGGAATCTGCACCAAAAAAGACGAAGACCGCTCCTTTGGCCGGAAAGATTGTGGCGACTGTTTTTTGGAATTCGCAAGGAATAATCCTCATCGACTATCTGGAAAAGGGTGAAACTATTACAGGTGCATATTATTTATCGTTATTAGACCGTTTGAAAACCGAGCTGCAAGAAAAAGACCGGCGATTGGCCCACAAAAAAGTCCTTTTCCATCAGGACAACGCACCAGCTCACACCTCAGCAGTTGTGGTCACAACATCAATGGAAATAGGATTCCAACTCGTTTCACCCCCCCCCCCCTCCTATTCTCCAGACTTGGCTCCCTCGGACTACTATTTGTTCCCCAAGTTGAAAAAATGGCTGGCGGGAAAAAGATTTTATTCAAACGAGGAGGTGATTGCGAAAACGAATGAATATTTTTCAGACTTGGACAAATCCTATTAATCGGAAGGGATCAACAAACTAGAACAGCATTGGACGAAGGGTATAAGTCTAAAAGGAGACTATGCCAAAAAATAAAAAAGGTTTACCCCAAACAATTAAGTAGTTTTTATTTTTGCATGGACTTTTCAAACGACCTTCATAAGTGAGAATACGATGACACATACCCCATTCTTCGTCGGTCATCTTAACGAATGATTTATCCCTCAATATTCCAGCATTGTTTATCACAATATCGATCCTGCCGAAGGTATTGATTGCAGTTTGAACTATCTTTTCGCCATCCAAAACATTGTCATAATTGGCTACTGCTATACCTCCTACAAAAAATATGAATTAAATTATATATTGATTGTACACTCTGAAAAAAAATATACTTACTTTAAGAAAACTGAACAAAGAAAATTTTCCTATTAAACTAATAGAAAATCAATTAAAAATAAGAATATTCAGATAGTACACCATAAATTTAAGCTTTCATATAAAAAAGGAAATTAATTTTATGATAAATCTTATTTCAGATAATACTAACTAGAATTCTATTTATTATAAGAATATGTCTATTTGTAAATACACACGCCTAGTTCAGCTTTTCTGTCCATGTTCCATCGGTGTTAAATTATTTACACTCGGTCAGTGTTGTTTAATTAATTATATTTTGTTTGCAACAATTAAAGAGATGATACTTACTTTAAAATATACATATTTTCATATGTAGTGTGGGTATGAATATATGTATATATATACTTCATGCAATTGTTAGGTTAAATTTGTATCATCTGTTGAATATTTTTAAACTGAAGCTATGTTTATTCTTTTCTTGAAAAGAAATCCGTTTAATATAAATGGAGTTATTCTTTACTAATATAAATGGAAATTCTATTTAATATAAGAATATTCTATTACTCTTAAATAGACAGTTTTGTGAGTGTACGTTATTAATTATTTTAGGTAAAATCTTTAGATGTAAAAATCTACAAGTAAAAATCTAATTAATCTATACGTAAATATAATGTTGACAGGAATTTATGTAAATTGGTAATGAACTCATGACCTGTAACGTATAATAAGTGTAGTGCCATTATCGCTGAGCCGTCAAAACTTGCAATATTTAACTTGCAAAAATTGCAATATTACACTGAGAGAAAAAAAAATATCAATTATTAATGAAAAGTTTAATAATTTGGCATTATACTTACAGAGTATCATTATATGAAAAACTAATTGATTAAAATTTGTTAAATTAGTTTACTAAAAATAGTGATTCTATGCAGTTTCGTACAACTTAACAATTTGTTTATTATATTTGAGTAATTTTAGCAAACTGTTTAATAATTGGTTGATGAACGACATAGGCAATAGGTTAACGACACTGATGAATAGACAAAATATAAAATAAAATGTTTGTCAAAAATGAGAATTCAGTTTATTAAAATTTACTCACCGTGAAAATGAAATATTGTACTCAACTCGAACAAAAGGGGTTTCAGGTTGGTAACTCTTTGCCTTTGGCATGGGTTACCAACTTAAAACCACGTTTTTCCTCATAGTAACATACTATTATAATCCCTGGTTTCTTAATTTTTAATTTTCTTTTCCCTCAGAGTACTTTTTGTTATGGTATTAATACCAAGTACCAAATTACCATTGGGGTATTTCATTTTTTAGTAGTTATCACAAACAAAAAGTGTATTATTATTGCTTGGAAATATTATTGAAAGGATTGTAACAATTAGTTGATTTTTCTATTAAAAATTAAAACACGCATAAATCATTAACCGTACCATTTTGACGAATTTCATTAACCACAGAATCGGCTATCTTCCTACTTCCACTTCCATCCCCATGACGTCCACCTCCCAAGTCATTGACGACTACTCTAGCTCCTCTGGATGCCAATAATAAAGCATATGCTCGTCCCAGTCCTATTAAAATAAAATTCGATTAATGCGATTGTTAATCATACATAAAACATACATGTATACAAATAATTCAACATAATACACTCAACTTCCACACATTTACTTTTCTTGGGGCCGGAAACTTCCACACACTTGCCAATCCTGCGCAGAAGGTTACTGCGCAACTATAATACACGATTTTATTGTTTTAAGTATTATTCATATTTGGCGGGTTTTGTGCTCTTATTGGTCAGATTTCAGCAAATGAATGGAAGAAAAAGAAGCAAATGTGTGGAAGTCGAGTGTACATTTATCTATATTTACAAGGGATTACGTAACAATATTATAACAACATTTTCATAATACAAAATTTGACCCTTCTCAAGCAATTATAAAAACATTAAAAAATAAAAACATTAAATGTATTTAGATATTCAATGTAGTTCAGATATTATAAGTAGTTCATATCCATTTATTTGTTAGTGCATATCTATATTATTGTCATTATTTTGTTTTCGGTTAATTGCATACTTGGTGTTTGTAAAAAAGAAAAGAAAAGATAAACGTTGTGGTGTACAAATTAAAATGCAAGTAAAATGAGCAAAACATAAAATTAATAGTCAGTTGTACATGTAAATTTGGATGAACTGATTACTGCTGATCAAAATGTTATTGAAATCAAATATTAGTATTATTATGTTGCATTTCAGACGTTAATTTTTTTTTAATTAACTTCTATACCAACAATTTATGTCTTTTCAATTAAAAGAATGATTAATTTCATGTAATTACTGTTTTCTTGAAATTTCTTTCAAATTCTTTAATGTTAACTATTAAATTTCATTTAATTTGTCCTACATATGTACTTTTTTATCTAAACAATAATTTTCTTATTCAATTACGTAAGTGAATTTGTTTTTCATTATTTAAAAATATCTATGTTATATTTTCTTTTTATTTCCATTGACAATCATCCCAAATATTGTACATCTGTTATTTTTTTATTATCAAAAGCAAATTTTCTCGATTGTTTATGTTGTTAAACTTAATTAAATCCATATTTTTATTAATCGAGTAATCGTTATTAATTATTATATCTTCTTTTCATTTACAAAACTAATGTTGTCACTGCAAAATTTATAGTCGAAAAGCTTAATAACTTTAACAGTTGATATAATTCATTTTTTTGAAATTGAATTGGATAAATAATGTAAAATTTCTTCTGAAAAAGTGTAATAAATAAAAAAAGTAACATGGAAATTAGTTATGATTTGTGATAACTGAACTATGTGATTACAAAATGGAATGTTTTAACATGTATTGTGTTAAAATTAGACACAAAAATGATAATATTAGTTATTTACTTTGTTTAAATTATTATTATTATATTTATAGCAAATTTTAACAGAATGCAAGTTTTCTACTTGACAGTCGTGTCATTCAATTAACATAGAATATGTTGTGTTACATACATTTAATTACATATACATAACGGGCATAAGTAAACCTATCTACATTAGAAACATTTAACCAGATATTGTTAAATATCCATACATTGCAGGCTGTTTTCATCAGTGTGCAGGTTTTTGATACCCAATATAAAGTTCATTATTATTATTAAATACAAGATCTATGTCCAAAAAAAGTTAATTCCTTATTTTCAATTTCATTATAAACTGTAAAGATTCATTAGATTCGCACAGGAAATTAGAATCATAAAAAAACTAATTATAATACATTATGATGAATCCCTGTTCTGCTTAATAAAATAAATAATTAACAATCTTATTAATATAATATAACAATTATATTATATTAATTATCTTGCTAATATAGATTACCTTATTTTTTTTAATTGATTAAAATGAGATTAAAAGTTGGATTAAATTGCATGAAACTGTTATTCTGTTCATTAAACAGTTAAATTGCAAAGCTTTTGAATTGTCATGAATGGTGTCCAATTTCAGTAATCATTGTATAAAACTCCACATCGAATTAAATTGCAAATTAACAATTTGATTAAATTTAAACTTTATAATCAACACCACTGTATTATATATATATATATATATATACCTATATATATATTTTTTTATACTTGAGTTGCAAATGGAAAATTCTAGTTTATAATAATTAAAAAAAATGTAATCATTCATGGGAACTGCTTTTCATAATCAGTTTTTTCACTGAAAATATTTAGATTAGATCTTGGGTATTTATTAAGTTAACTTACATTCACTGTTTAAAAATAAACTTTCATTTATAGTTGTTAACTTATTGCTTGGCTTAATTAAGAACAAAAAAGTCCATAAAAAGATTCATTTAAAGTAAACAATTTAATAAAATAAAAAATTACTTTTGCAAAGTTTGCGAAACTCGTAAAATTTAGATGTTTCATTTTTGTTTTAAATAAAAGAGGACACCCGATTAACCTAGTTTACTGTTCTTTTTCATTCGACTATAAATGGCATTTTACAACATTTCCCAATCATATCATAATCTAAAATAAATGAAAGAAAAGGAATGAGTTACACACATACATACCACATAAATGACATGTCTCAATAAAAGTACACAAAAACTAACCTGCCCCAGCTCCGGTTACAACAACAACTCGCCCGTCAAATCTCACTTGGTTCAGCATTTTCCACTTTTCTATTCAGTCGTAGTGCGCGGCGAAATAATTTCGGTGCCGTTATAAATAAGACAAACAATGCAATACTTAATTATGTGTAAAACTGTAAAAAAGACGCGGAATGACAAACGAACCGCCTCCTATATATTATAACGCACAATTTCAGACTAACTGCCGCCGCTACAACTGTACAACTTGAATCATACAATCGCATATTTTGAACTTCGGACTTTTCTCATCGAGCCTCAATCGAAACGCGTTTCGTTAAGGAATTGCAAATAAAAAGTATTCAACAATAATGCCGATAACATTAAATTTGACAGTGTTTTTCTTTATAAACAATAATTAATTAATAAATGTTGTTCAAATCGATAGAAAAATATCCATTCCTAGAAAAAGACTTACAATTTCACAAGTATATAAAAGTACGATATTGAAATAATAAACAAAAAGAGAAAGAACACGATTAAAAATTAAATAAAATTATCATTTCCTGATTATCAAACCTTTAAAACATATTTAACTTCAATCTAATCTTTCGCCGAAGAAAAACAATGTTGAATGTGTTGATAAACCGTTTTAATCATGAAAATATAAGTTGTTTACCAAACTGACTGCTGAAGAGATAAAATTTTATAACAAAGATATTAACATTGTTTAATTGTAATCTAAAGATACTTCTCAAGATTAAAACAATGTGTGATTATTCTTTGAATACACGTTAAAGTATTGTCCAAGGCTCGCAAAACTCAAGGTCAAAACAAATAAATATCAAAAAATTACACCATCTGTCTTATAGAAAATCAAAAGATGAATTTTTTCCCATTTAATAGATTTTGTTTATGTAATAGAATAATTAATATACACTCGACTTCCACACATTTGCTTTTCTTGGAGACGGAAACTTTCATGCAACAGTAATACACAATTTCATTGTTCTAAATATTATTCATATTTGGCGGGTTTTGTGCTCTTCTCTCATTGGTCTGATTTCATCATATGTATGGAAGAAAATGAAGCAAATGTGTGGAAAAGGAAATAAGTGAAATGCAAATATGCGGAAGTCGAGTATAATTTCAAAATGGAACGCAAATTTATTTATGTGTCTGTATTATCGTTAATTATTGAAGAACTAAACTGAAAATTTGCAATAATAATTTGTTAAACCTTAAGGAACGTCAAAGTCCCATTGGGAGTAGGAAGACTCAACCCTATTAAAAATACATATTAAAACATACAAATACGTAGACACTAAATGAACAGAGACATATAAGTTTGTTTACGTTTTTGCATGTTATTATATGTTTTAATACTTCATTTTTATCAGACAATTTTCGATCACTAATAATTTGTAAATTAATTATCGGGATACCAATTTGAAACCACTTATTTTCTCATTAATTAATATACTGAAAATACTAAAATGTTATTAAAATAAGGTTTAGAAAAACTTGGATGTTATCTTCATATTTGATACCACGCATGCGCAGTTTTTTTTGCAACAAGTCTCACCATTTTTTGGTATAGAGCTCTTGCAATAGCAGCATATTTCTTCGTGTACAACACAATATTTATTTCAATTCATTTAATCATTTCGATATTTATGAACTTTGAACAATAATTGTGGACATTAATACAGTGAAAAAAAGATATCGTACACTGAGAAAAATAAAGTAATAAGAGTTACTACACTTTCTGGCATTCTGAGACTCTATGGTCCAATGTTAAGAACTTTGCCAGACAGTCTGGTAAACGGCATCACTTTTTCAAATACCAATTATCAGAACTGTAGTACTTCGAGTCCAGGATTACTGTATTATTTTTCTCAGTGTAGGAGCCACGTTCGTGAATGCAAAACACATGTCAGTAATATGCAATATGAAAACTGAATTGCCAATCTAAAATATATAAATTTAATGAACAGATCTGAATACATTATATTTTAAAATAATTGCAATTATCTCATAATTCAAAAATTAAGTTAGCAATACTTAAAATCAGCTATTAAAACTAATCTCATGAAAATCATTCTTAATACTAAAAATAATTCTTAATGTGTTCCTAAAAAAGTAAACATTTTTGATTACTACATTGACGTTCAACGTTTGTTTCGAAAGATTTTCTTAAACGTATTAAATTTGTTCGAAAAAATATTTTATTATTAAATTATACTCGTCGAGAAATTAAATTCAAACTAAACTTACATAAATATACAAGTCTGTACAGATTTAACACATTTCATAATTATAATCGATGATGTATATTATAATGTATGTTATGAACTTGAAGTATAATTAATCGAATAAATATTACTTCTTTCTACTTCGCAGAGACCTTGTTGTAATGTGCGGTGAAGTTCTGGAATCTCTCTGCAACAAAATTTAATGTAATGAAAGTGAATTTAATTATCTTTAAGAATATGAAGTTTCCTCTCTTTATATGCGTAAACAATTATTTAATTTACTTTAAGTATTTAATTTAAATTGCTTTAAACAATCAAATGCGCCATCTTCTTTTTGGTCAACAAATAATCCCACGTATTTCGTAATATTTGCAGTAATCCAGGAGTGGAATTACGTTTCTAGATCAAATCAATGTCAGATCAAAGTTAGATAAAAATCACAGCAAAATCTAATTAAAATTTAACGAAAATCTGTTTAAACTCACATCGATGTGAATTCAGTAACAAATTAAAAACATTTAATAATCACATCAAAATTAAATATTAAACGCCTTGAGACGTGTTTCTCGGTTATGAATTTTTTAAATATTTATATAATTAAGATCTGAAAATCACACGATTTCAATTTAATATTGAATCGACTTTTATTTAACTTTGAATAGACTTTCAATAGATTTTAATTTGATTAAGCTTTGCCTTTGGTCTGACTTTGATCTTACTTTGATCTTGCTTTGATCTTGCTTTGATTTGACATAGATTTGATCTAGAAGCGTAATTCCACTCCAGTAGTCGTGAGAAGAAAGGTAAAGTCGCGGTCATGCCGAGTACATTTCAAGTTGATTTTGATTCTTATAAATACCAATTGCTCGTACACTTACCATACTGCTATCAATATTTTCTCCGTTTTGATCTAAATCTACGAGATCATCGTCCTGATGGAACAGTTGCTTTCTGCGGGATCGCTTTATATCTGTACTGCGAGGAGGTGCTAATGAGGAAGTTTTGTTTAGTTTTCTAAAAGAATTTATTAATTAATTGACTGATCATCGAAACACTCTGAATGCAATGTTGTTTATAATAAAAATTGAACGCTCACTTGGAATCTGTGCTTGACACGTCGACAATATTATTGTCGTCCATTACGTTTGAGTTCGGTGTCAGAGGAACCAATTCTCTTCTGCCGCGCGTTTGTCTGGTCATACGCTTCTGTGGAATTACTTCATCTTCGGACGTTAAAACCACCGTTGTCTTCTTCTTCGCCCTTCTTCTGCTACTGGCCCTCTCCACCAACTCATCTTCAGATGTTTCCGAAAGATCCTTATCCGTTAAATGAACATGTGATCGTTGTTGCTGGGCCTGTTAATATCAATTTTAAATTTGCAAATAACAATCCAATTGCAGGATATTACGCAGCTTGGAAAGAATTATAAAAGGAAATGAAAAATAAGGATCGTAAATTTATTAAAATCCTTATGATTAAGAAAATAATTTTCTTCTCAACTATTTGAAAAGTATTTGAACGATGTGTGGTTTGTAAATTTTGTTGGTTTATAAAGGGTGTGAACCTTGGAGTGAAATGTCACACTCGTTTCAGAAGTTTAAAATGGCAAAATTGCCGCCCAAATAAATATTTATAAATATTTTATAAAATAATAATTAATTTAAGAAAAACACAACATCTGTCAAAAGTTAAATGTATTTAGAATATTTTCAACTATTTTTTATATATTGCAACTTTTCTCATAGAGCCATGTTTTGGGCACATGTTTCATCGATTATTTAGAAATTAGATTTTAATGCTTTTAATGTTTAATGTAATATAATGTAAAAGTAAGCGAATCGTTGCAGATACTTTGTTTACCAAGATGAACTTTTTTTTTATTCTTTGTTTATAAGATTATCTTTTTGTGCAACTCGCGATGCGACACATACATATTATCAAATTGTTACGCCATTCTGTTCACTTGGGTACTAGTGTTTTGACATATAAATCTCGCTAAAAAACCACTTTTATTTATTTTTAGATAAACTTAAATTTAAAAAATTTTATAAAATTAAATTATGAATTTAGCCGAACAGAAAAGTTATGTATTTATATAATTCATTGCATCTGGATTTCATTGTTTTTACCTTTGTATCTCGCTCCTTCTTATTGGACTTTACTGGAGTTTGTTTCACCTCTTGAATCATTTTTTTATACTCGATAATCTACAAAAAGAGAAACATACAACATTTGTTAGACCAGATGAGAGTAGCGCACCCTCCGGGCGCGCTGCCTATGCGTTATATGCTTATTGAAAAGTATAAAACATGAATGATAAATTTACTATTTTAATTAATAATGAAATTAATGGATTTTTAACTATAAATATCCAGTTACAAAACTTTTATTACTGAAATAGAAAGTCAGTAACTGAGAAGTGATTAAAATATAATTAAAAGTCACAACAGTGGAAATAATTTTTTTTCCATTCTTAAAAAGTAAAGCTCAATGTGAAATTGCAGTTGTTATTGGAAAAAGTAAATTCACTTCAAGAATAAAAAACCATGTGTTCTAAAATCGACTGGCAAAAAACTTAACATATTATTTATTAAATCAAATAAACATTTAAGAACATTGTTTTAAACAAAAAGATTAATTGTCTTACAGTCTCTTGGGGGGGGGGGTGTTTACAATAACAAGGCAAAAGTAAATAGATGAGATTGATAATAATTGATAATAAACGTTGATAATAATTTGCAATAATTACTATAGCACCACACACGTCTTCTTACTCAACTACATTCAGAAAAAAATCCGGTAATCGCTACTGCATATGTGGAGTTGGATTTGGAGTCAAATGTATAAGCATGTATTCGATACAACTACCCATTTAGAGTTGACATAATAGTGACAGATAGTAAGCAAAAAGAGTTATAAAATCTCTTGATTAAAAAATTATTGTCGTATACCTTTAAAGCAAAATTTTTCCAGTTTAACACATGTAGTTAATGCATTTTTAATTTAGATTATTATACACTTAATTCAGATGCTGTACATAATTTTTAATAAACATCTGAGTATCTTTTACAATACAAATTGAAGTTTAACTCTAAGATCACTGCATATCGGGAGTTGACTCCAAAACCAATTCTTAACGCGGAGTTGGAGTGGAAATACTCGCAACAACTCCATTTACAATTGCTGTAATCATATTTTATGACTAAGAAAAAATGAGAAATTACCTCTTTTGCTTGATTATCTACCAACTTCTCATACTTTTCTAAAGCCATATCCCGATTTTTCACAAAAGCTTCCATTTCGTGTTGAGATCGAGAAATATCACCTTCCAGCTTTTCAATTTTCATCTTCAGTCTTTCGTTCTCTCGGATTAATTCCTCCTTATTTGTAAATAATGCCGTCGTTTGGGATTGATTGAATTCAATACTTTTTATTAATTCCAACTCTTTTTGTTTGCACTTGTCCACGCACTCTTTAGTCTGGTTTAATTCACGTAAAGTATTCTTTAATTCCTGCTCCATTTTTTCATTCAGTGAATCTTTAATTGATGTACTTTCATGGGCTAATTTTAAATCTATAAACAATACATTATGTAAACATTAAAGTCAATTTTACAGCGCATAATAATACTAAATATATTGTCATGTGACGTTGTATTACAATTATCAAATAAAATGAAATGAAATATGAAAATATATATTTTACTCAATTCACCTGTGAAATTAATTATGTTCGTCCAAAAGATATTTAATGAAAAGTCACAGATACAGATAATTCATTAATACGTCAATCAGTGCTAAAAACTGTTAATTAAAATGAGGCTTATCTTACTGAATAATGCGTGTATAATTATAATATATAAAGTAAAATAAATTATATAATTTCTTTGCTGATCCTAACAATTAAAAATTGCATAATATACTCCACTAAGAGTACTTTGAAATTAATTTAATATAAATAATTAATGTAATTATTCATTTAATATATGATAAAATAATAGCTGCATAATAAAATGTTACAAAACCAATTGTGCAATAATTCGCACGTCATAATATCTTCAAATCTCCGAGGATGTTTTTTACTTATTTTAATGCTACTCTCAGCTCCCAACATCTACATGCAGATTTCAAATTTATTTTCGTCACGCGGAGCGTAAAATGCCTTTTTTTCTCTGTAGGAAATTTCTACGGAAAAATGGCGTTTCTCACTTGTTTGTGGTGAACGTATGTATCACGAGAGATTTACAAAAATTCATACCTCGTGCGATTACAAACTTCGCCTATGGCTCAGCTCGTAAACTTCGCACGGGAGGATGAATTTTGAATCCCCCTTGGTGCGTAACATGCTATTAATCTGTTAGATTAAGTAGTTTTACTTCATTTCAATAACTCTATTTTACCTTCTTTCAGTTTTTCTATAAATTCTTCCTTTTCCCGTATTTTATTGACATTCTGTTCAATCGTCGAAGATAATTTGTTTACTTTTTCGTTTAACTCATTTATTATCTGAAATGAACAAAATAACAGTTAAATGATTGTCCCTGTTTCTTAACTAGCAATACTATTCATCATAGCAATATTATTGGAGTATTGTCATAAATAATTATTATTATTGTTGTTATTATTATATATACATATAATTACTATTTTATAATATTCCAAGTCCTCCTCCTCTTTATGGAATGACGTTTGCATAGCAAATTCATCTGTGGTGATTTCTTTTGTTTGACATAGTGCATCAACTTGTTTGCTACTCTGTTTCTCAGGACTGAGGCTTTTATCTTCGGCGCTCAAATTTATCTGCACTTGGAAATCGCTCACTTCTTTGGCAGAAATAATCTCGTACCTCCTTACCTCTATTAGGGTCTCGTTTAATTTTATTTCTGCACTTTCCAGCTTACCATGCAGCAATTCAATTTCATGCACTTTCTGAGCGACTTGTTGCTTTAGAATACTATTTTCTGTGCACGCAGCTGACAAAGTTCCTTCGATTCTTTGCATGTCTTTGTATAACTCCTCCATCCTCGTTTCGTAAGCTTCTATCTCGGCTGCTTTCTTAGCGGCGCAAGTGGTTACAACCTCCAACTGATCTTCCAGATCACTAATACGATCGTAATACATTTGCAATTGTAACTCTTGTTCCGCCAGTTTTTTCTGCATCAGACTCTCATTTTCCGACAGAGTCAAATACTCCTCTTTGGCATCATTCAATAACTTTTTGAAATTCTGAAAATTTACCACAAAAGTAAAATGTAAACGAATTCATTCACTTTTGTCCCATTTCTAGCACACATTTTATGTATTGCAAGTCACATTTTGTTAGCTAAAATAGTTGTTGAGCAAAGTAACATATAAAGGAAATAAGGAAAAAAGCACTGAACGCAGCGAAAAAGGTATGGAGCTTAGGAGAAAGAAGAAAGTAGTTCTGACATGGAAAGAAGGAAAAGGTAGTTTGATTATTTAGTTAGAAGTGGCATGGCCTATGGAGTAGAGATTTGGCACTGGAAAGAGAGACCCGAATAAGAGAGGGTAAAGGAAGATTATTTTAGATGGAGTTTAGGTTTGGATTTCTGCACACCCAGATACGTGATGAGATGTGAGGCAAAAATGAGTAGACTGAAAGATTCACGGTGGAAAAGAGCATGGGACTGGGAAAGGAAAGTAAAAAGTGCGGACGAGAAGAGATGGGCAAAAATTTGCTGGGAAGAGAAAGAAGCGATAGAGTATATAGATCAAATAGAAAAGGGAAAAGATGTGCGGAAATAACTGGAAATAAGAAGCAAAGATATCAACAAACAAGAAGAAGAAAGTAAAATTGAAGAAGGATAATATAACGGAAGATATAGAGATCTGAAGAGAGATAAATTGCAAGTATAAAGGAGAAAAATAGGACAAGAAAAGTGACCGATAGAGGGGAAGAAGAGAAGGAAAAAGAAGAAAGAACAGGAGACTTAATTTAAAGTGAAACCAGTGCCCGACGTATTCTGTGTTTCCTATATTTTTTATATTTTCGGTATATTTTATATTTAGGTTTAAATTGGATTGATATCTAAATCAAAATAAGTTGAGCGTTTTAAAAGTGAAAAATGTGATAAAATCGTGGAATATTGTCTGTGATTGATTATGTTTAATTGTTATTGACATGATGGTATATCTATAAATATGAAAGTATTGTAAAGATATTATAAAAACAAAAAAGGATTGTAAAAAATTGTAAAATAATTGTAACCAAAGTCTGTTTTCAGGCCAACAGGCTGAAAGATTGAATAAATTATTATTGTTATAGTTGTTGAGCAATTATCAATCAACATACTCACTGTTGCCACATTCTTCCAATTATGCTTTTAATTTTGTCAGTTTCGTTAGTTTCTTAACAATGTTAAAATCAATTATTAAACGAGCCTTGGCATATTTACCTTTGCACGTTCTTCGGATTCTTCCAATTGGGCTTTCAGTGCGTCCACGTACTGTGAATCTATTTCATTGTCTTGAGCCTCGAGAAGCTGTTTACATTTTTTCAGCTCGGCCTGAACCATCTTCAATTCAAAGTTACTTGTATCCTTCTCCTGGGATATTTGTTGATTCAACTCTTTGTAATGTCGGACTTTGCTCTTCAGGGTATCCACCAAAGTTGTAAGCTCTTCGTTATCTGTTTGAATCTTTTTGATTTCTGATGACATGGAACTGTCGCCGTCAAATAGTGAGCGCCGTTTGCTTTTTGCCAAGTTTAATTGTTCATCAAAATATTCTTGGAGTGCTTCTTCTCTCCACTGTATATATTCTTCGTGGCTGGCTTCTTGATCTGCCAACCGCTTTCTAAAATAAACATACATCGACATCAAAACGATCATATAATTAATACTTGAAAACTGCATTAAAGTTGAAATAAAATAATAAAAAATAATGCATTCTTTAAGGGATAACGAACATTGCCTCCAGCAATTTTATTATATAAATAAACTTTTATAATAAAATAAACGTTACTTGTAATTGTTTTCCATCTTGCTCATCATTTCTGTGTACATAGTAGCCATTTCTTCCCGAGTTTGGAAATCCCTTTCTAGTATTTCTCGGTTCGCCTCTGCCAATTGCTTTTTCAACTCCTTGTTCTCGTTAATCAGATCCAAATATTCCTCTTCATCAATGTACATGCATTCAGACTCCTCTTCCGTGTTATCATCTACATTCAAACAGATATTATTTTATTAAAGTGCGAAAAATTGATCCACATTTCAACAAAATATCACAATTTAATAACGCAAAAAAAAAAGTATCCATTAAGGGGACATTCAAACATATATACAGAATCATATTCTATAAAAAAAATGTTTAATTTTTTGCTAAAATAATAGTAAGAAATTTATCGTCATTTTTGGGTTGAATGTCCCCTTAAATTGCACGCCCAGTGTATAATCATTATTATATTAAAATATTTTTGTTCACCTGTGGAGACACCGGTCGTGGCATCCCAATCAGTTTCAGTTTTGAGGGAGTGTGCGATAACTTGCGAGAATCGCGTGCGCAAAGGTTTGAACTTTGTCACTGGTTTAATATCCTGAACAATCTTCTTGGCTATGGCTGAAAATTTGAGCACATGCTGCGTTTCGTCGTACAAAGCAGGGGCCGGGTTAATGTTTACAATTAAAGCAATGTGTTCCTTGCCAGACAAGGCTCTTTGAAACAATCTTGTCAGTTTGGATTCGCGGAATGGGCCGACAATTTCATTCTTCTTCTTGCCCTCGTGATTCGACTGGTACTCGTATATACATTTCAAACAGCGACTCAAAACTAACAGACTCGTGTTAATATTTTGAGCTTCCTTCAAACGATCGCCAACATTTAATGTTTTGTTTAGTCTCTCGGAACCAGCCAAATCGCAAAATGTGTACCTAATATTCCAAAAACATTTTCTATTATTGTTTTAGCACTTAAATATTCTTATCGAATAGCTGGTGTAACTGTGATGTTAAAAACTTGAAATGCATTGCAACTAAACGCAACTAAACGCAACTAAATATATTCATTTCAATTGGACCTATTTTACTTTATCATTCAGATTGAAACTTGAAAGCATTCAACAGAATTTTTTTTAATTTAATTGCCTACAAAAATTACCCATCCCCTTACGCATCCATAAATTATGATTATAAACAAAATGGTCAAATCTTAAATTTTAATTCTTGGTAATTATGGACCCACATACCCCCCAGCCAAAGAACTCAAATAAAAAAGTTGATATTTTAAGAGTTATGGGCGAAATTTTTCACTCCGAAGGACTGTTAATATCTTTAAGGAGACAATCCCGTCATCTATAAATAATATTATACGTCTCTTCTGTGTATTATTTTGCACTGACTACGATTATGCAAGAAAAAATTAGTTGTTTGACCGTTTAAAAGATATTTGCGAAAAACTGACATTTTTACCCTTTTTTTTTATTGAAATCAGTAATTACTTCAAATTTTACAAACTACAAAAATCAAAACGCTAATTCTATTGAGTTGCTTTCAATTCCTTCAATGCATACTACTGTAAGAAATTTGTAACATTTGCTATTTTTATATTCCAACAATGTTCAAACAAATTAGTACTACGATTGCTACTTTTGGTAATAATGACAATATCCAAAAAATAATATACATTTTTATGTAAATATTTTGCAATTGGGAATTCAATAAGTCTGTTTTTCAATAGAAATAGTCAAAAAACTTGGTAAATCTTGTCGATAAAAGTACACAAATTAGATGATATAATGCTATGGATACTAACGTGCTGACTTCCACTTGTTCCGCTGTATAGTGCGGATAATATTTGAGCAGCTTGATCGTAAATATGCAATGCGACCTAGAACTTCGCGCGTTTAAAGCTGTGGCGGCAATTTTTAAGTTGTACTGCCCAGCCATAAAAACCTGATATGCTTCGGTACCGGAAGATACGTTAACCATTTTTAAATCTTTGATGAACAGCCTGCCTTTGCAGTCGGTCGCTAATTTCAGTGGAGTTCGCCGATTATTTTGACAGTCGTTTGACAACAAATCGTATATCGTTTCATTATATATCTCTGCGAATGAAACCCATACAGAATACTGAGCTTCTGTGTCCAAGGAAATATTTAAAGACGACTCATCTTGCAAGGTTTTCTGCATGTCCCTGTAGTTGTTTATATACTTTGCCTTATCGTTGGCATTAAACGACAAAAGATTGTCCTTTAATACTAATTCTTGGATAGCTTTACTGTTTTCCAGTGTTATGACATCGCTGTAGTTTAAAGGTTTAAAACGAATGCTGTTACTGGCATTGATATTCGAAAAGACAAACTCCAATCCACGAGGTATAATTCCAGGCGATGTAGTTTTCCCACGCAATGTGTAAGATTTTCCGGAATTAGTTGTACCTGTGTTAAACGCGTGTCACATACAAGTTACAATAAATTAAAAGTGTATTTATTTGCAAAATCCGTTATTAATGTTAAAATTTAAATCTCACAAATTATTATACAAGAGATGTATTTTAGTAAACTATTTTATAATTTATTTGGGAGGACAACAAACATTAACAGGGTAAACAATGTCAAATTCTTTGGTGACAAAAAGAGTTCAAATTAATTAATACAAAGCTCAGTAATTTTGTCACATAGTGATAATGTTCACGTTAAACTTATCAACATTTAATATATTCCTTTCCAGTTGATTGTAAATAAAGTAGTCAATTATTGTACATAAATCACATTTAAAATTAATTAGCTATACATTATGAAAAACTGAAGCCTCAAAAGTGATCATTCGACTACCCCCCGTTTTGGTAGGTTTTGTGTAAATCCGGGTGAGATTTATAAAGCTAATAAAATTCCACAGAAATATACGAGTCAAGTCTACAATCATTTACAACTAGATGAGGTTGCCAATTGAAGTTTGGCATATTTAATGCAATTCTTCAGTGCAATGTATGTCTAATACCTGGATGCAACTATAGGAATTTGGCACCGGAAATCAGCTAGTTTCTTAGGTAGGTTCCCAGGTAGTTATAGGATCTTGGCTAGTTTCCTAGCTGGGGTCCTAGGTCAAAAACTAGTTGATCTCTGATCCTAAATTCCAACCTAGAACCCCAGCTAGGAAACTAGCCAAGATCCTAAAACTACCTAGGAACCCACCTAGGAAACTAACTGATTTTTAACGTGATAAGTAAAAGAACTGGCATTTGCCAGCATGTAACTTTTCCTACCATTAACAACAAAATAAAACATTAACATTTTATTTACAATCCTCTGTGCATTTTGACAAGTATAATTTAATAAAGTTTTCATTGTCTCGCAACTATTACAATAGCTGTATTTTAATATTAATCTTCTCACCATACGCCATAATGATGGAATTCTTTTTTCCTTTAAGAAACTCAATCATGTGCGGTCTCACGGCTTCTTCGAATATTGTCAACTGTGTGGTTTCCGGCCCAAATGTTTGAGTAAAAATATACTTTTTGCAAATGATGTCTGAGCTTTTAAATTTCTTCCCAGACGTGGCATTATCGGTATTTGGCAGCTTTGTTAATAACGTGGTTCGGTTAATAATTTTATAAGCCTCCAATTGATCGTCGGTAAGGATCTCATTCGACAAGAATGGTTTCATTCTCAAGTAAACTTTGACTTTATCAGACGAAGGGATGTCATCGTCCGCTTCGGACAGCAGTGATTCCAATTTTTTCCTCTGATGAACCTTCGGTCGTTGACTGTAAGCAAGTATGCTCGGATCTCTTCCATATAAATAAGAGGAATTCTCCCCCAAGTGAGAAATTATTAACTCTTCGGATCCTCTGGCACTTGAATCGGAACTTATAGTAGCCATCTGGAAAAATTATCCTCTTTTTCATGCTTATGTTTTATATTATCATTATTTAGTCTTATATTGATATATGTAAGATGCCAACAAAAAGTCAAATATAAACAAAGATGAATAATATTGTAATAATGGTAGGATAATTTTAGAATAATTAATCGTCAAAGATTTTAATTTCTTTACAATTATATACTTTTTTTTTTTTTTCAATTATTATTATTCTTTATTATATTATATAAAATGATATACAGAAAATAATGAATTTATGGAAAATATTTTATAAATATTTGTTGCTATTAGGGATAATGTTAAAACATCACTCATGTTTTTGTTTGCTATATAATTTTTGAAACAACTTGCAGTCTGTATATTCATAAATAAGTAAATAAATAAACAATCAATGTCAGGTATTGTGATCAAAATTTTCGCTAAATATAAATATCAGTTTCTCTGCTTTATTCAATAAGGATAATAATAAATGAAGAAGTGACAGATTATTTTATAACTGACAAAATTGTTTCAA
This sequence comes from Leptoteleia sp. ZL-2020, assembly GCA_022817305.1. Lineage (NCBI taxonomy): Eukaryota > Metazoa > Arthropoda > Insecta > Hymenoptera > Scelionidae > Leptoteleia > Leptoteleia sp. ZL-2020. Next base: position 44,912 of record JABFPN010000469.1, read on the forward strand.
TGTTAATAAAAATATTACGTTGTCCTAAGAAGACGATGAAAACGAAAGTAATAATAATAATAAAGGGAACAATAATTATGTAAATTCGAAGCGAAAAAGGGAAAATTTAAAGAGAAAATATGTACAAACAATGGCAAATCATGTGTTGTCTTGCAAATAAATAGCTTACAAATGAATAATTATTACGTACGATTAGCAGCAATCATTAACTAAAACTTTGAAACGCAAAATTAAAATTATATGTTGTTTCCCCTTTTATTTCCACTGCTCGAGCTCTACGCGTTTAATACAGACCAGTTGTACTGTTCTTTTATTATATTATATAAATTAATATCACAACACACAAAAACAAAAATTGTTCCCGAACTTCAACGGTAAGATTTAAATTCCACCACGAGCCAACCGTTTCAAACATTCGAAAAGAGTGAAAAGTCCTGTCTCGGTCAAACAACGTTTTCACTGGCCAAAGTTTACCCCTCGACAACCAATCACAAGCGCGCCCAAGTTTCAATGATTTTATTTTATTTATTGAATTTATTCATCCACCGCGAAATTTTAGACAATTATTCAAAGAATAAATTAATCATAACAGTTGATTTTAATAAACAAATTTATATAATGCAATTGTAGTTTGAATCAAATTTCTTTCATCTGGTTTTCCTTCTCGCATTCTTATTGAATAAGAAAAAGAGATAAAAAACGATAATCCCGATGTTTCAGGACACCTTCTTCATATTTTGTCAATCAATTGCAAAAATGGCAATGTGAATTATTTTATTTTTAAATGTTTCAATATTATAAATGGCGTATTCGGAAAATGACATTATAATATTTTTTCTTTTCTTTTTCATTTAATGATAACTTGAAAGAGAGAAATGAAACATCAATAATATTTTCTGAAAATTTTTTCCGAATACGCCAAAAGGACAGATAATACTGGCTATAAAGTCAGTACTCTGTTAGTGGGACAAACATATGAATTTCAATAAGCTCGAAGAAAAAAAAAAACAATACTGCCAGTCAATTTTGAAACGTCCTTATAAACTAAAGCGGTATTACCTGTCGCTTAAGGTCATGTATCACGTCTGCTGTCACGGAGTTAGTGTCTTTTGTAATCAAAATTTAATTAATTTATATTTTATGATCTGCGGACCAGAGCGCTATTCTATGGACACGGGAGTATAATTTGATTC
>JABFPN010000470.1:0-46072 GCA_022817305.1 Leptoteleia sp. ZL-2020
ATTGAATTAAATTTTCCCATGCCTAAAGAATGTGCTAAAACTTTTGTTAAGCATTAAATCAATATTTTTAAAATAATATTTACAAAAACACTAACTCCGTGGCAGCAGGCTTACAGCATCACCTTAAAATTGATGACAAACTTTCAGTTACTTCAACGTTCAATAATCTCCCAAATTGAGAAAATGTGCTAAAACTAAATATATTAATTAATTCATATATATTTTAATAAATACAAAGAGCGCCCTAATCTAGTAATTAACGCTTACGGCATCACGTTAAGAGCGTGTCAACGTGCTATATCCACGGAATTAGTGTATTTTCAGTTTATCACAATATTATAGTATAATTTTGGATTTGATGAGAAGAGCGCACTGCGGAAACACTGGGAGAATGTAAATATCTGCAATAAGTGATATTTAGTACTGGCGTATTCGTAAACAATGCGAAGCAGAACACTTACGGACGGTAGAGTTTTCTACGTGTAGATTTTCATTGTTTACGAATATGTTTGTGTGCATATTCATGTGACAACAGCGGTCAGACAAAAAGACAAAAATGTCGGTGAGACCATCCTTGTTGTACAGTCAGTTCAGTAACTCTTTTCCCTGCTACATGAATTAGCTTTTGTCCCATTTTTCTCTTTCAAGTTATCATTAAACGAAGAAGAATGGTAATTTGACTTTAAGTTTGTGCCAAAATTACGAGATTGTTGTTAGTTTTACAGTGGAGAACGCGGAGAATTTAAGATACAACTTAATTTATCAAAACTATAGAGTTTCGCAAGAGTGTTGTTCCATATTTTTCAGTTAGATATCTGCATTACATATACCAGCGTTTTTCATAACATTAAACATTAAGAGACTTGTAAATGTTTACAAGAATCATTTTTAAAGATACGCATATTGGTAATAGGAGATGCCTATTCTAAACTAATTTATCTTTCTTTTAAATCTTTTAATTGCTGATTGTGTTATATTTGCCTGTATCTGTTACAATTCGGATTCAATTTAACAGATAAGGTTCTTCTACTTATATTTCATTTTCAACTTGCCATTTATATAATGACAAGTTGGTATAATTCATATTAGTTCTCAAAACACTGCAAAGACGTGCTAGTTTCTTCGCATGTGTCATGGAAAATAATTATATCTGTATAATTGTTATTATTTTCAGATATTAATTATTTAAATATTTTGAAATAAGCAAAATGGTTGCACCAATTTTATTAGTGTTATTAATGTGTTTTCAATTCACGAATCCATCGCAAAATATCATCTTAATTTTAGTAGATGACTTGGATACAGTTTTAGATGGAATGGTATGTTTTATTATGCTTATAATCGCAGTAAAAGAGAGATGTTTAGAAATTATTGAATATACCAATTATTAAAATTTGTTGATTAATGACCTGTTCTTAAAATTTTTAATAATTTATTTTTGACACTTTTTGAATACCTTGATGGAAATAATTTGCTGAAAAATGCTGAAAAATGCTGAGGGAAACAATGCCAGCAGTTTTTCAGCATTTTTTAGCGTCTTTTAATTGTTCGACATTTTTCAGCATTCTTTTTTACAAGGTTATTTACAATTTTCAATATTTTTAAAAAAATTCTCATGTACTGAGATAATACATGATTCTTACGTAGGTGCATCAAATTAATAATAAACTTCATTTTTAGACCCCATTAAAGTATACAGTTAAATTAATTGGTCAGGAAGGAGCAATATTCGAAAATGCTGTAAGCTTCTCATCCTAATTGAATTGATAATAACATCTGATTGAATATTTATGATATGATTTGTATTATTTTTTACTATCAATACCTTTTATCTTAGTTCGTAGCTTCTCCTATTGGTTGCCCCAACAGAGCTACCATCCTTACAGGAAAATACATGCACAATCATTTTGTGTATAATAATTCTATCGAAGGGAATTGCTCCAGTTTATATTGGCAACAAAATTTAGAGTTTGCCACTTTTGCTAATATTTTAAAATTGAACACAAATTACATAACGTTTTATGCCGGAAAATATTTAAATATGGTAAAGTTAATTATAATAATTGCAATATTATATAACATATTGTATAATGTTTATATATTTTTTGTATTTGTGTCTTTTTTTCTAATAAGATATATCCTGTATTTCTTTATTTACTTAACTTCAAATTTTAATGTATTTTCTGATTATGAATTTTTGTTTATTTTTATATTTGTTAATTTTAAGTTAATTACAAATTTACAGTACGGCACTGAAAATGCAGGAGGAACAAGTCATATTCCTCCTGGGTGGGATTGGTGGTATGGTCTTGTAGGAGATTCCAAATATTACAACTATTCATTATCTATTAATGGAACAGAACGAAAATATGGAACAGAATATAATAATTATTTAACAGATGTCATTGTAAGTGATAACCATTATATTATCCATTCTTAAATATCTTATATTTCAGTCAGGTTTAATTATGTAGATACGAATTTAATATTTTATTTCACTTTTTAGACATATTTTGCAAAACAATTTATATTAAACCAGTCAAAGGAAAATAAATTTCTTATGGTAGTAGCTCCTCCTGCCCCTCACGCACCATTCATTTCTGCTAATCGTCATTTTTACAAATTTAAAGATGTTAAAGCTAAAAGAACATCTAATTTTAATAAATTATTTCATAAGGAGGTGAATTACAACAAATTAATTTATTTAATTTTAAACCAATGATACAGATATTTCAATTGCAATTTGTTCATAATTTTAGAATTGTTAATTTTCATGTTGAAATATGTATAAATACTATAATCAAACGTTTCAAATATGAAAATATGTCGAATTTGGTATTACTAATTTTTATTTAATAATAGTAATAGTGTTATCAGTTGATATTTTATTCAATTTATCAGAGGAAACATTGGCTAGTTAGAATGGAACCAAATCCTCTTCCAATGAAAGTAGTGAAATTGTTGGACGATATTCAACGAAAACGTTGGGAAACATTGTTGGCGGTAGATGAAATGGTTTTGGCAATTTATGAAGCTTTAGTTTATAAACAGTTACTAGAAGATACATATATAATTTTTACATCTGATAACGGATATCATATTGGTATCATATTTTTTCTTATGCTATGATTAATATTATAAGTTTATAAATATAATACTTTTCTTGCTTAATGTTACTGAGATTTTTGTATTAGTGGAGTTATAATTTACTTCATTTTTGTTTGTATAATGATCGGGTTACGGTGATTAATTGATGAGCTAAGGTATATAAAAGATTAAAGATTAATTGCCATATGCGTAATGTCATTATCATATAAGTAATGTATGTTCGATTAATTAGATTAATATTTATAAATTAAACTTTTTGATTTTATATTTTAAATATTTTATATTCGTTTCTTTGTTAGGACAATTCGGGCTTACCGTTGATAAAAGGCAACCCTATGAAACAGATATAAGGGTTCCATTTTTAATTAGAGGTCAAGGTGTAGAAAAAACAAAAATAACTTCTCCAGTCGGAAGTGTAGATATATTTGCCACGATTATGGATATTGCAGGAGTAGAACATCCTTCGGATGGAGTATCCGTTTTGCGAAACTTGTACAAAGACAGAACTTTTTTAATAGAATATAAAGGAGAAGGTTTAAACTCAACCCCACTAGTGGGATGCCCTCGCGATAATGATCCTAATCTTAGTGTTAGTATTATTCAATAATTTTTTAATGAGTTCTATTATTTCAAAATTATGTTGCTTTAAAATAATTTTACGACACTAAGTCTTAAACCTCTAGAAACTTTGAATCATCTGTTTTTTATTTCTAACGGTTTCTAACGGTTTTCGTTTATTATACGTAAGCTATACCGTTTATAGTATAGTATTTTACATTTTGTTTTTCGAAATAAACAATTTTTCTGCTTATATCAATTCATTGGTTATATTTTATATTCTAAATCGTTAAATAATATAATTTTTTATATAATTTATCCATATTGATACACAATTAATTTTATTTTCAGTTTTGTAGCAGTTCATTCGCTTGCAAGTGCTTTGATTCGATTAATAATACGTACAGGTGTATTAGAAGATTTTCGAAAGAACATAACAATATATTTTGCGCGTTTGATTATGAAAAAGTAAGACAAACATATTAAATGCATTTTGCATTGTTCAAACAAAACATTGATTAATTTATCTTTTTTTTTCTAGAACTTTTTTGAGATGTATGACCTTAATAATGATCCGGATGAACTTAACAATACAATTTTTTATACCAAAGGCAAAAAAAGAAACAAATTTCGTAAAAGACTTAATAAATTAAATAAGTGTAAACTCAGTGAATGCAATAAATTAAATTATTAAAATTATAATTAAACAAAATATAATAAAATATTCGATTTAAAAAGTAAAAAAGTGTTATTTAAACAAATGTCAAAGATTTCTTTTGTAATAAATATGTAAATTCATTTAATTCGTCTCCTAAATTATATTTTATGGCACTTTCATGTTACTAATCTTATCGTTAACTAAAAATTACTCATATCAAAAAATAATATCTATAAATTTGCCTGAAACTCTTGACATTGTTTTTCCAATTGATTTCTGCGTACATCCTGTGTCGCACCCTTTTTCAACAAACGTTAAACATCGTTCTTTGAAAAGTGAAACCTGGAAATATTTGGTCTGTGTAAATAAAACCCATGTTTTAAGAGAAGTGCCTTGTCCTGCCAAACGTTCAGTATAATATAAGACGTGACACTATATATATGTCGGCTGAAAATCATTGCGAGAAACAATAATCATGGATTTTAAATTTTCTCTGTTTATAGTGATTTCGTATTTTTCGTTAATTAATAGTGTCGTTTATAGTGAAAATGTGCTAAATTGTGGAGGTACTTTTTCTGGATATCAATACACTATCAGTAGTCAAAACTATCCAGAACATTATCCGTCGGAGCAAAATTGTATTTATATATTAACCGGTAAAAAAATACCACAATGTGAGCCAATTTTTTATTTACAATTCTTGGACTTCGATTTGGTAGCATCGGAGAATTGTAAAGAAGAGTATCTTCGAGTCGGAGATCATCATATTTATTGTGGAAGTACACGAAAGTTGAAGAAGTTTCATGGAAAAAATGGATTCTTACAACTAGAGTTTCATTCGTCCAATTCGAAAACAAACCACAGAGGATTTAAAATTTTAGTCACAGTTGAATGTGCAACCAGTTACGAAATAAGTGCTAGAAGTAATAGGTACTGTTATATTTTAAAATAATATAATACATTAAGAAATATTTAAGAATTACTATTATCTACAGCTAAAAAAAGATTAAGATTGTATTACATGCAATACTTTATTTTAACATTTTCATTATTTATGTTAAAAAAATAAAAAGATTGTTTTATTATTCTCGTTTTAACTGTCACCAAATTAATCTTGTAATCAATCGATTACTCGCAATTAACATTCTTTTATTTATTAAAATACACCTTTTTCAGATCTTCAGCATTCTTCAAACCAGAAAATTCTGTTATCAAATTTTATGAAGGAAATATTAATTCAATGACCAATCATAATGAAAATTCTATGAAAAATTCGACTCTAAGAAAGGATGATATAGTTTCGTATTTCTTCTTGCCACCTGCTGAAAAGGATAATTCGACACTTATTCGATATTCTGTTAATGTCAATAACCAAACTGAATTCTCGCACCGAAGTTCCGATCTAAAGAAATCTGACAGAGAACCACTGGCCCAAGTGTTTAATCCAAATTGTGAATTACCCGCACTTGATACAGACGAAAATCAAAATTCACGATTGAATACCGGCCTTCATAATAATATTGTTGACCCGAATCAAGTAACATATAGCAACTATCCATATCATAATCCAAAATTGTATAATTCGTACCCGAACAATATTGTTCCAGTCATATCAAATATATATCCAAATTCGTATCCAAACAATAATGTTCCAGTCATATCAAATATATATCCAAATTCGTATCCAAACAATAATGTTCCAGTCATATCAAATATATATCCAAATTCGTATCCAAACAATAATTTTCCAGTCATATCAAATATATATCCAAATTCGTATCCAGACAATTTTGTCCCTATAAATTCTTATCCAAATTACGGTTATCCATCTTATGGCTACGACGGAGTAATCGATAATAATCCTTCTGTCACTGGATTCGAATGTTGTGGAACGATTTATTCTTCTCCAAGATTTCTAATAACGAGTCCTGGATTTCCTAATTTTATTTATCCTTCAAATCCTTATGACTGCGGATATACAATCCAAAAGTCATCACTGCAAGTTTGCCAATTGCGATTGAATTTTAAATTCTTTAATCTCGGCTCTAATGATGCTTTTTGCAGCCATGGTTATATAGATATTGATGGTCAAAGGTTCTGCGGTTGTCGATCGGGATTTAGTATAGTTTCACCATTCACGAATCTTGCGGCGAAGAGGATAAACGTTAGATATGTGGGAGTGCCACGATCCAAATTCAGTGGATTCGTCATCGAAATTATTCAAGAAAACTGTAACTATAATTACAATTATAGATTTAAGAAAGAAATACCGATTGAAGGTAACAATGAAAGAGAAAAGAGGCATCTTGGTTATTCTTATCCTGTACCTAATAAAGCGTTTATTGAGGGCAATGGAAATCAACAATATTCTTTTGGAATTTCTGGAGGAAGAGGAAATTATGCGGCCAATTGTCAGTCCAGACTCTTTTTTGACTGGGTTTTGGTGTCAAAGGAGGCTTATCTGAGGAACGCTAAATGTTCGGCGAATCCATTGGTATCGAGGAACAATGCACCCTTTGCGAAATTGGTTTCTTCAGATAACAAGAATGAGAAAGAATCGAGCGATGTTGACAATTGTGAAGTCGTCAATGAAAAGGAAGGGGTATTATCTTCTCCGGGATATCCGGCTGGCTATGTGGATAATTTTCACAAGTGTTACAGGTAAATATTGTTTGGAAAGATAAGAACGATAAAATTGAGGTCAGGACAAAGTTAAACTTTACTATGAAAAGTCATTGTTGGAGCAAATTTAAATAATGTTTATTTAAAAGTATCATCTGAATAATTTAGATAAAGTTGTATAATAGTACAAAGAAATTACTTTTCCATTTATTTTTAGATTTAAAAAGCGCCAAGGATTTTGTAGGTTGGATCTATCAATTTTTGATTTTGACCTTCAGCAAAGTCAGTCATGCGAGAAAGACTTTATTCAATTTACAGGGCAAAGCAGACGCTATTGTGGTCAACTATTAATTGGAAAACAATGTACGATAATAATATTTTAGTTAACATTAGTTGAATAAATTTAACTTCTAGTTATACTGCATTTAACTTAATTAACTAAGTTAATCAAATTTTATTCATATTATGTATTCATATATTCATATTATGTATATTAAAATCTAATCATATTTTGTTTTCAGTGAGTTTTGATCTTTCGAAAGTTGATGATATACAGATGCATTTTAAGACAGACTTTAGCGGAAACGGAAGAGGATTTTCCATGGCTTATGAACAAATTACATGTTAAGGTATAATAAAATTATTATAGATAAAAATAAAATTATTTTTTTAAGTAACTAAAATTATATTTTTAATGAGATATTAAAACAATGTTTAAACATAACCGTTATAAAATTTTAAATTTTTACAACAACGTTTTCATAATTATTATTTTATTTAATCACAATTCGTGGTACTTTTAATATTAATTTGATTTTCACGTTCAACAAATTTTTCACGACTTTTCAATATCTTGGTTGAAATTAATTCCAAATGATTCTTACGCAATTTCTTCTTCCTTTGTATTTTCTACTTTTTACTCTTTATCCATGTCAGAACACAATATGCCAATAATTTCAAATGCCCTTTTGTACAATTCATCAACAGTCTGAAAATGTCAAGTTAATATAAGTTTAGGTATTTAACGAAACATTAAAGTACATAGAATACTGTGCATTTGATTTTTTTTCTGTTTTTCACCTGTGCTTCTCGTAAACTTTTAACGCTATCCGCTTCATAATGGAGTCGATCGTAATTTTCCTGCGACATCATGTAATTGTCCTGAATATCATTCGGTGCTTCCTGTTCAGCATTAATTTTACTTAATTCTTCTTGGCACATCTAATTAAATTATTCGTAAATATTATTATATACGCAATTGTAAAATATACAATAATATCCCCAGTAGAAATTTTATTTATTTTAAAAAAAAAAATTGTTTGGCTAAATTTCTACAGAGAATGTCACTTATATTTATTTTATTTTTCAGATTTCAGTAAGTTATTATGGTAAATCATCACCATATTTTCGCTTTCACAATATTCTCTTTCAATCTCATAATTTTCTTCGCTTTTCGTCGCATCCTTTTCTTTCTCCAGATACAATGATTTATATAAAGAATGAGACATTTGCACTTTCTTCGGAATACGCTATAATGAAAATAAACACTTTACTAGTCATGTTAATATCGAAGCAGCATTACCACTAAAAGCTGAGTAGTTGTGGACTATTATAAATGGTTTTCTAATGAAACTTACCGCTCGTCTTTTTTTCTCTATCAGAGCGTCGCAGTGTAAATATAACTTAAATAAAGGATATTGACGAAGTTCGATCGGTGCCTCTTGAACGGGAATTAATCGATTGAGAATCATATTTTTCGTTCGCATAAGTTCTTGCTTCTGAAACAATTTTGATAACATTAAATTATCAAAAATAAAATAAAGTGTTCATACAAATAATTTAAAAAAAAAAAAAAGGAATGTCGTTTCAAGGCCAGACTTTACAATTAAGCGAAAGCAGATGATTTATTCAACCATTCTATTTGCTGTAATGTAAATAACAAATTGCATTGTTGTCCCAAAAACATTTAAGTGACTAATGGAGCAATCAAATGAGCCGAAGGCATGCAACTTTTGTCCTTTGAGTTATTGCTTTCCATTACCGGGTTACGCTTATTAATAAAGCTAATAATCATTCGAAAGAAAACGGAAAAGCAGGCAAAATAATTTGTTAATTATTTCTGTCCCTTACTTTTCGACCCTCGATTCGCTTCTGCTGCTGTTTCTCGTGGCTGTCTGTCAGCTTTGTCATAAGCTTCATCATATACTTTCTATCGGTCAGTCGCACGATGTTGCTGTCCAATAGCATTTCAAGTTTCGTTTTTACAACTTGACGACCAATGCTAAATTGCAACAAAATAATATTTATATAAAATATATAATGTATGTATTTCAACAATTGTTATATACAGTCGCAATACTTTTATAAACATTGTGCTTTTATAATGTTTTAAATTTTAATGGAATCAATTTTAATGGAAAGAAACTGATGACACTTTTTTATGCAGGAACCGATCGTAAAGTTTGGACTTGGAGTCCCACGAATATTAGCACCCAGGAGTCGTCTTACACCTGACACATCCGAGCATCGAGGTCGAACTAAAAGTCAGAATTCACATCCTCACAAAGCGCGACGTTCGTGACTGGTGCGGGTGGTAACTTGACTGAATCATGCAAAAGAGGATACCGAATGACAATTCAAGAAAATTATCAACACCGAAAGACTGCACAGGCGTCACACGCGAAACAGTTTCGTTGTTTTCTAATCGGGACAATTATTTGTTTGCAACGCAGAACAAGTTTCAATACATATTTGAGTTACATAATTCAGACAAACTGAGCATAGTATTGTAAATTAATTATTAATATAATTTATACAATGTAATTGAATAATTTAAATCTTTTTTATTTCGGGATATGGTGAAATGTATATTGCATACAATCAATGTATAATTGATATTAATTTTAGTTAAAAGTTAAATTGGGTATATGTAGAGAAGAATAGAGTAGATATTACTAGCTTTAGTTTACCCGAAACGATTATTATATTCATTTATTTAACTAAAAATGAATTATCGGAGATGAATATAAAATTCAAAAATTAATTTAAAAGATTAAATAAAAATCACGATAATTCGACTCTGTCTTTTACCTGGATCTGAAAAACTTGGTAAAATGTGACATGTCTTCTTCGACACTGAAACGTCGATTCAAATAATCATCTGCGATTCTTTTTTGAGCGGCCTTTACGCGGATTTTGTACAAAAAATTGTTTAACCAATCATCTGTGTCGTCGAAAAATAGCAATTCAGATTTAGCACCAAGCGATATCAGGAATTCAATGGCTGCCCACATATTTTCACGACTCATTTTTACTTTTGCCTTTTATTATTTATATTATGAATCTAATAATTCAATTTGAATGAATCTGCTTTTGTACTTAAATTAATTTACATTGATTATTATTACTGTGGTGTTGTGTTTGTCAATTAAAAACATCTTTTGGATTACCGAGACGAGAAAATAATGTAACGAAGTGAAAAGTACACACGAACGACTGTTAACATTTGGGAAAGGTTTTTAAGTTCTTAAAAGGTGTAGCGAAATCATGTTTGCGCATTTTTGAGGAGTGGAACATCGGAACTCCGACAGATAATCTATACTTCTCGAAGTTTACGAAATGTTACTGTCATGTAAGCAAAGGATAGATTATTGCATGGATTGATGGCTCGACGTCTATGGAAGTCATGCAAACCACTTTGAAAACTTCTTTCACCTGTTCATACGTAACTTTGAAAAAAGTATCGATATTAATTGCAGTATTTTTTTAGAAATACCCGATCACTGTGTGTATTTTTATAATTTGTAATTTTGTAGGTCATTTTATTTAAATGTAACTTACGCATATTTAACTGGATACTTTTCCCACCATTCAAGAATTCTATCGTGTGGATCATTTGTAAATAAGTGTCTATCCTTTGTGGTTACTTCGTACAATTTTTCGAATTGTTTATTGTATATTTTTGGTTTGTTCATAATTACTTTAATTAGTCCTTAATTCATGTAATTTTGTTCTAATTTTGTTTATTAATGCTATATATTCAGAGTTTAAAAGTCAATTTTACTGATATTTATGTTTATTTTTCATATTTTATGAACTGAAACAAATGAAACTGAGTATAAACAAAGAGATTAATTTTTATAACAAGTGGTTATAATTAATTGGTAATATTTATAGAATTATGAAGGAGCCAAATAATGTTATACAATAATTTATTAATCTAGAACCGGTGACCAATATTGTTAGATAATGCAATAAAAAGTTTTAATTTTGAACAATTTTTTTTTGTTATCCGGAGTGGGATTTAAGGTCTGGTGAATCAGACATTTTGAATTTGACAAAAAATTTCACTTTATATTTAACATTCAAAAATCCTTATACAACAAATGGAAATTATTTACACTGATGTATTTTCTTACAAGTATTTTATACAAAATTATAAACTGCTTTTATACATCAAAAATGAATCTTTTACAATAAAGACACATTTGGTAAATTTTTTATTACTTTATTATAAATTACTAACGGCCACGTTTACAAGGGAATATTCTGGGTTACCCTCATTTTTATTCATGCACTTTTTCCAGGCTTTTCGGTCATCTGGATTTTGTGGTCCCCACGATTCAAGTACACTAATACCAGATATAAAACGTTGCTTAAACGACCCCTGCAAATAATTGTTATTACTTTTTATTATTAGTAAAAATGTTAACATTTTAATAATTTGTCTAATATTATAAATTTCGTCTTTACCTTAGCTGTGAGCATGTAATAAATTGCGTGTCCAGGAATGCATAACATACTTATTAGACATGAGCACCATCCCATAATGACAGCCCATTCAGGATATGCAACCCCATTGTATGTTAATCTTGTATTAAATATAATGGTTGTGATAAATATAAACTGAAAATTTAAATTGTTATATAGCCTTATTATTTCTTTTTTATTATTAATTGATTTTCTGAATTCCTCTGAATGTATACTTACTGATAAAATGGTAGGGGTAATGTATTTCCAACAAAGGGGCCACCAACAAAATAACTTTTCCCCATTCATAAATTCGATATCCCTCACAAATTTCTTACAACCTACAAAGATAAAACAGAATGTTGTAATTAATTTATTATTTGTATTTATAATTTGTAGGAACAAGATTTAAGTATTCTAAATGTAATTTTCATTTTATTTACCATAAGTCCAGCCAACAATGATCACTTCTACCAGACATATAGAAATAACTGATACTGAAGCAGCATACCAATCAAACATTTGTAATATATACATTCCTCCCTAAAACAAATAATTATTAAACCTACTTGTTCTTTGAAACATAATTTTAAATTATAGTAGTTCACTAATAATTTTTTATAGAAAATTTTTGACCAGTATAAATACATTAATAAACAAATATCTTACATTAGTGACAAAAATAATGGAACCTAGAAATAAAGTAAAAAGAGCAGTGAATGTAACCAAGTGTTTTCGCTTCCGCAGTTTTGGATAAGCGTCAGTTATACTAGATATAATGGCTTCGATCTGTACAAACTGAAAAAAATCACACATAAATAACATTTTCTGAATTTATTAAATATCAATTATTAATTCTAACATGACATATAATTTGTTGAATTATTTAAATATTTTCTCTTTCAAAACAATAACTGAAACATATATTAAAAAAAATTACAATTCATTAAAACAATATAATTATCTTGTATTGAAAATTGAAACTTATTTGGAATATTACATTCGATTAATTTAATACAGGTTCGTAATTAAAGCAAATTTTTCAAATTTAAGTATTCAAATTTCGCGGCAATAAATACAATTTTCAGTGATCGAATCAATACACCAAAAACAATAATAAGTTAGCGAAATGCTGTATTTTAAGTGAAAGATTATATTCATTTACGGGTTATTGTAGGTAAAATACCAGTAAAGTTCAAAACAAAAAAAACAAAAGACAGTATTTTATGATAGTTCTAGATTGTTCTGGTAAACGGCGCTGGTGGTGCCTTTAGGCAGTTTAAATGGCGCGTAACGGTTACTCGGAAGGCTTCGAAATTACTCGTCGATTGCATCGAAGTATTTTGTTAGTTTAGTGTTATTTTAAAGTAAAATAGTTATTAAATTGTGCAATAAAAGAGATTTTGTAAAGTAAAGCGAAGTAGGATATTGGTGCAAAAGGCACGAACAAACTTAAATCTTATTGTTTCCCGTAACATGAAAAAAGGATGGAAAGAAAAAGTGTACTATGTACTACAATTAAGGAATCAGTTAATACATTTAAAGTGGATACAAGTAAAACATAAACAGTTAAAGTATATTTTTAAATATTTTTGTATGAAATAACGATTGTTTTTATTCTTATTTTTTTAATAAGTTTGTCGAAGGTCAAATATACATTGTTTAAAATGGCCACCGCTAGGTCAACATTATCGTTTTAATTTATTATAATTTGTCAAGTTTACGTTGTATAATAACACATAATATTTTGCTCTGGCTATAAAATATTTTTTATTCCCTCATTTTGAAAATATACGTTATGAAAATAACGTGAAAAGTAAGTTGAAACGGTTATATCGACATGTAATAATCATTGTCGAGTATTTTAAAGGTTTTACGTTGTAAGAAGTATGTATTGTTGTTGTGTTCTAATTTAATTATATTGTAATATATAAAAGTAATTTATATAATTCAATAAATTATAGTAATGTTAAAAGTTATATTAAAAGTAATATACGGTAAGCAATTATTAAAATATAAAATATTAATTATAATACAAAGTTTAAAAAAAATTGTTAAAACTTAATAGGTTATGATATTGAATTGTTTACTTACACAACTATCCATTCCTAATAAATATAACATGAAGAAAAATAATATAGCCCATAGCTGTGGAAGAGGAAGCATGGTTATTGCTTCAGGATATGTTACAAATGCTAATCCTGGACCTGCCATATAATAACTAATTTGAGAATTCATAAATATGCACATAAATAATTAAATTCTTGCAAATTACATTTAATTGATACATGATAAATATGTTTCAAGTTTTTTAATATGTTAAATATGTTTTAATTTCAGATAGATTAGTATACAAGTAAAAAAAGTTTTATGTATAAATTAAAATACATGAAAATTAGTAAGATTGAACATTTTCAAGTTTTAATGAAGATTTTGCTTACAAAATCTGATATTTAATAACGTGTAATTCAATTGCATGTGGGTGTGATCTAACAGCAAGATCCTGTTACAAATAAAAAATTAAGAAAAGAAATGTTCGCTTACTAATTTCTATTTAGAATAAATATTTTTACTTAAATAATATTTGATTTAATTTAAATATTATATAATTTCAATGTATGTAGTTTAAATGAATTACTATTAATATTGCAAATGTTGGACTCTTCAAAAAATCATTAAATAGTATAATGAATATTTAAAAATTCATTAATTTAAACAATTAAATGTTATTATAAATATAAATGTATAATGTTTTGTGTAATATTTACCTCCGGTAGCAACAGTAGAAACTGGAAGACCTGTTTTGTAAGACATAAAACCCAAAACAGAAAATACAACAAATCCTGCAAATATACTTGTTCCACAGTTCAATACAGGAACCAAAATGGAATCTCTGTAATTAAAACAACATATATCATTTAACTTATACAACATGAAATAATGTTTTTGCAAATATTTAATTATTTATAACAATATACATATATATCAGCAAGAACGTTCAAAAAATTAATTTTTATTTTTAAAATTGTGCAAAAGTTATTACAAGCAATAGCGAGCATTAACGCTTAACAGTTCAATACATTTCATACTGTTTAACTTTTGAACACAAATTGATTTAAAGATGTTTACTGCCAAAATTCAATGTCAAATGTATTTAGCTTTATAAATAATAAATATTACTGAAGAAAATTTATTTATAACAATCTATAATAACTTACAGTCGATTATTATTATTGAATGCATTATAACTAGCCATATTAACAATGCCACCCCATCCAGGTCCAAGGGAAAAAAAAATTTGAATAGCAGCGTCAGCCCATACCTATTATTCAGAGAACCGATTAATATAGTATATAAAGTCATAAATTCATTTGAATAAATTTAAATTTATTGAATTACTCGAAGGTTTGTCAATTGAGACCAGTTTGGCGTGATATAAAAGAGTATTCCATCCATTGCTCCTGGAAGTGTGATACCTCTTATAAAGAGGATAAACAGTATTACAAATGGGAATGTGGCAGTAAAGTAGACTACCTTTAATGAAAACAAACAATTTGAATAATTTTTTTATTCATTTGAATACTTGATCTTACTATAAAAAAGACATTCTTTTGATAATTACAAATTAAAATTTGCAATAAAATAAAAAAAATAAGGAATAGTATAGATAATTATAGTTGATTTTACAATATTAGACTCATGATGAGTGAAATAAAATTTTGCCGCTATTAAAAATAGCATTGGCACTTGGTGCTATTTATAAAAGCTAAAAGTGTCGTTGCATTACAATGGAATAAAATCGAAAGCAAGATTGATGAACTGCGCGTGGGATCGAATTTGGATTATTGGATTCTTATTTATTTGATTAATTATTCTTGATTTGCAGGAATGTTTCAATTAATTTAAAATTTAATTTTTAATTCATAATGATCTTAGTTTTTTTAACTTATACTTAAAAAAGAAATTATTTTTAATTGTTTTAAATTAATTATCTCAATGCGTCAGGAATATTATTTAGTAATTGAATTGTGGATGATTTTAAATACGATTACCTTTCCGACGGTTTTTACTCCATTATAAATGCATAAAAACACGATAATCCATGAAATTACGTTGCAGGTAAACAGGGGCCAGACGATACCTCCAATTTCGTCAATTCCACTGGATATGTGCAGAATTTGATTGCTGGAAGGAGCATTGCAGTGTTCTGTTTAATTTTTTACAATAACCTGACTTATTCAATACTTACTGAAAAAATTCGTCGGCGGGAGTTTTCGTTTTTCCAACCAAAGCGAGGATTTCAGAAGTATTGTTCAGATTACTGGTCTGCCCATTGAGCTGGAAAAGGTATTTATAATATTTAATTTATATACAAGTGCGACCTGTTGGTTTGGAACAAAAGATTTAAATTTAAAATGGGTTCTCACTCTTAAACACTTTTCACTATTCCAAGGATTATCACAATTTTCCCATGGCAATATGCTTCGAAATGACATTGCCATAAACATTAAAGGATATGCTATTATCACATTGTAATATGTCGTGCATATAAAATTTACTATAACAATAGCAAAACCGGCACCTGAAATTTAAATTTAACATTATTAGATGTGTTTTATCTTTTATTATATTATGATTAGTATCGGTAGTTGTGTGGGTTATAATTAGTGATTTTATAATATAAATTTATGAATTTTTTAAGAATTATAATACATAAATTTCTAGTTTATACACAGAGAGAAGTAGATATAAAAATGTTACTGCTTTTAACTGTTTCTTTTAAACAGTAAATTTTTATGTCGTATTTCTCTTAGTGTAATAATCTCAGCTTTTCTATTTGTACAATAGAAATTATAATTCTAACTTTACCTTTAAATATGGGAGCCATTCTGAATATTGTTATACAACCGGTACTACCGAACTGTCCCATTGAGGATTCCATAAAAAAAAGTGGAATACCACATAAGAAAAGCATTAGTAAATAAGGTACCAAAAAAGCTCCTGTTGAAGATAAAATAATGATAATTTAATAAAATTGTTTACAAATAAATATTGAATCAAAATATTATTTTACTAAAACTGAAGTGAATTTTTGTTATAGTAAAATTAAAAATCAACTACTTTAGATTAATGAATTCTAAATTTTCTTCTAATTAATCAAATTTTCGTTCATTCATTGAGAATTCAAACAAAATTTTATTAAAACAACTAAACAAAAGTACTCGGTTGAATGAATTTGAGAGAATTCAAACAAGTTTTTTTTTGTCCATGTAATACAAAATTTGATAACAAGTCCCAGGATAGATTCAAATAAATAATGGGCGAAATTTTGTTGAAAAATCGTTGCCTATCGAGGGGAATGAATAAAGTTGTAATTGAAAGAGCAATTTCATGAGCACGTATTTTGGCATAAACGTACGTGTCAAAACATTTGCTTACATAAATGTGCAATGATTTATTTTTCGGTATCGCAATCCCTTTAATATGCAAACCGACGTTGCTCGCGTCCCATTCATTTAGATAAACGAATTTAGCGTGTAAAAACATTTGAATCCGATTGTTAATGAAAGCAATCAACGTCAAACTAAACGTGACAAATGAACGCATCAAATGTATTTAACACTCTTGTTTGTTTTGGATTGATAATGTCGTTTATCAAATTTAGGAGCATTAAATCGTGTCGTTAAATGAGCATGCACCGGAGCGAGAATAACGCTACATCGTAAAAAGCGCAGCTTAAGTCGAAGGAAAAGATTTTCAAGGGCAGGAACCAATTTGAATCAAGGTGGAAGTGAAATCATCCAATCAAAGACTTCTGTCAATTGTTCCACCCTTTATTCTTATTAAATAGGAAAACTTTTTATGCTCGGACGAGATTTAATGTTTCATTCAACAGGTCGAATATTTCTTTTTTTTTTTTTTACGCGAAGCCGACATTATTATTGCTTTTAAAGAGCGCTTAATTGCGCGCACAGTTTGAGGCATTTAGGAACACATTTTAGTTGCAATAATTTGCGCAGTTGTAAATGTGAATGCAAATTTAAAGAGATTTCACGTGTTCAAATTCGTATGAATACTTTTCACAATTGTATTCATTAATATTTAATGCTCATGAATTATAGGCATTTTGACATAAGTTAATATTTAATATAATATAATATTTTTTGATTTGAATTATATTGTTTGATTTAATAGCATTTAATTATTTTTATGATTGTTATTATAGACAGGTGTGAGTGTTTTATATAGTCATTTGAAATAGTCGTTTAAAATACTCAAATAATTGTTATCATTATATTAATAAATTAAAGGTTTAATTAATTTGGGTCTTTGGTACATGAAAATGTCTATCCCAAATATTTATGTACATCACATTTATGTAATGGCATGTAATGCTTACTATTACGGTCATCAATTGTACTAAAATATGTATCATTGGATATGCACATTGAGCTTGTAAATGATGTGATTCTTTATTCATCATATTATGCAAGGTGATTTCGTTTGACGTGTTAATGGTACAACCAAAAATTTATGGAACTGTAGAAATTATTGAACTTTTTGCAGTGATTCGTGAAAAGTGAATTAATATTTTTTTTAAGAAACGAGAATTTATCATTGTTTAGAAAACAAACATTGTATTTAACGAATTAAAATGCGTGTGTTTGGGTTGATAACCAAGTTATTTACTACTCATTAATTTATTGGTACCCACTCATTGTATATTATGAAAGAGGTTATAAGATAAACAATCATTTTTATTGTTCTGGATCATACAAACTTGTACAATTCACATATCCTTTTGTAAACTGCGTGTTAAAAATTACAAATAGGTGAATCTTCTCCTCATTTTGTGACACAATACAATCATTTTCAACATTTTTCTCAATGCTATCGCTTATAAAACTGGAACTTTAAATTAGCAAAATATAAATTGATTTTCAATTTGGAGCTTATCCAACTTTTAGAGTTTTTCTTTATCATATTTTCGAATTTAATAATAAATGTTACGCCAGCTTGGTGTAAGAATTCAGAAATAGTATATAGATATAGATATATTCTCCCATTCATTTGAAAAAACGCTAGAAATTTAAAATAGACGCATAATTAACAACTATTTTGTAAGTTTAAAGAATAAATTTACTTCTCCAGGGAAAAATGGATAAAAAGTGTTTGTTGCAGTTCCGCGAGGAATATTTAGTTTAGTTATGAAAATGTTTAAATATCAATAGATTAAATTGTAATAGATCAACTGAACTCTATACTAATTAAAAGAAGTACGATACGTATTATTATATTTGTTTATGCAACATGAAGTAACAATACGTTGACTTTAGAGAATGTCAGTTTCAGAATATCCTGAAAAAATTTGTTCCAATTAATTAAACTTATTCGCTTAGAATCGACATTTCTTAAATTTAAGAATAATTATTCGGTTACTTTTACCCAGTTATGAATCTATATATCTGTATAGAATGTATTTCAATAATATCCAAGATAAACATGGAAGTTAGACAATTTGAAATTGAAAAGGGGTATAAAAGGAAATCTTACCTCCCCCATTTCTGTAACATAAATATGGAAATCTCCAGACATTGCCTATTCCAATGGCATACCCAGCGCACGATAAAATAAATTCCGTCTTGCTACCCCAAGATCCTCTTTCCGGTTCCTCCGATTGGGAGGACTCTTTCCTGATCCTGGTACCGTTCAATTCTGCACGAGCATCGCCGTCTTCGAAGGCATACTCGGCCGAGTTTGCCTTCGAATGGTTGTAAGATTCGGACTGCATCTGTCAAACGCAAAAATCGTGAATTTCGTTTGACCAGAAACAGTGGGATTCGTCAGTGTAAATCATTCAATTGAAGAATTTCTTAATAAATAAAATAATGAAATATATAAACTGTTACAGGACAAGAAGACGAAATCTATTGGCCTAAATGATCTTCCATGGGATTGTACACTGATAATATTTCTTTGGAAAAATTACCATAGTTAACAGTAAAGAAACCTTATCAAGTTTTCTTATTATTGTAGCAAAAAGAGCA
The DNA here is from genome assembly GCA_022817305.1 of Leptoteleia sp. ZL-2020. Classification (NCBI taxonomy): domain Eukaryota; kingdom Metazoa; phylum Arthropoda; class Insecta; order Hymenoptera; family Scelionidae; genus Leptoteleia; species Leptoteleia sp. ZL-2020. The sequence continues at coordinate 19,744 of JABFPN010000470.1, forward strand.
TTAAGATTATTCCACTGAATGAGATAACTAAGTCGAAAGAAGTTAGCCGGATGATTTATTAAAAACTGTAATACTTTTATCTAAAAAAAAAAACTTATTTTTCAGTGCAGCAAAGAGCAGGGACAAAAGCCTCCGGCGCGTAATAACAATTCGTCAAATTGGATAATTGATGTCATTTCCATTGCGTTCTACCGCGAAGATCGCTGTCAAATGGCCGCTGCCAATAGCTCTCGCGTTTGGCCTACGAGATGGAGAGAGATGAAAGAAAGGCGATGACAGTGTTAGGACGTCTACTTACTGCTGTCACTGGTGGGTCGCTAAACAACGCAATCAAAGCTCGTTAAGTAGGTGACGGCGACGATTAATGAACGCACTTGGCTTCGCGTGACATTGCGCTGGGTTTCGTTGGTTTTGTTGGAATGTTTCGCGCCGAACCAAGTCGGACAGGTTTGACCTTCTTCTTCGAGTACAGGATGGCTCGCTACTGCGGTCCGTCTGTACCTCTTCCCTACGCGTTCGTGTAATCACCTCGCTCAGAACGTTACCATATAAATAGACTATGATGGCACTGATTATACTGATAGATAGTGAATGTTGAGACGCGCGTATTAGAATGGTCATGCGAAGGGCCGACCCTTGATTATGCGCTGACTTGGAATAACAATGACCGTAGCGGTCATTCGGCCGAACGCGCAGTTTTGCAGAATATCAGCGAAAATGAAACTTCTTTGCTGGCATTCGAACGTTTCTTTCAGATAACACTTTTTGTCGTTTCATATATAAATATTTATATTTAACAATTAGCGCTTGTGCAATGGAAGAAAGTTTAACGGTAGGCGGTTATTTGGAAAATAATTGGGAATTGTACACATTTGCAACATTCAGTTTAGTGATAATGATTGTTTATCTTAAAGGTTCTTTTGTAAAATATAATACATGTGACGTCTAAACAAACTTGGTCCCAATCTTTTGGTACTCTATAATAACTTTTAATCTGACTTTCTCAGGGTAGTTTCCATTCATTTAATGTATGTTTTGATTATGGCATTTGTGCCGATTGAAAAATAAAGTCATTACTGATTTTTCAGTTGTAAAGTACTTGACAATTGTTTCAATAATATGTTAGGTGTTTTACCCGAGCATACCAGTAGAAGTAACTGATAATTGAGTTATAGTACGCGTTTGATTGATATTACAGTTGTACCAATAATTATTTTTTCTCACTGGAATCGAGTTGCCTAATAATAATGGTCATTGAAAAGCAATGAGAGTTATTATGAAGTAACTTGCACATTTAATGACCAACCTAAAAGCCACCTAAAAGTTACCTAAATTTGTTTTCATTATATTTTTATTCGTGTCTATATATTATAATAAACAAAGACAATTAATAGTGAGTTTCATTGGGGCATTTATATATTTAAAGAAATTATTACTTACAAATTCTAATGGTTTCTGTAACATATGAATAATGAGCAAAATATAGAAAATCATTAAAGACAGAGACTTATTATAAAAATAAATTATTCTAGGATTCGACCTCAAGTTATTGAATTCTTAAAATATCTTTATTTATATGTTAAATATTGCGTTTACATAAAAATATGACAAATAATCCGTTTATTTTCGTTCTGTTTTTATATACCATAAGTCAATAAAGTTGGTACCCACCAAGTTTTATCTTCGATGGTACATTTATTCATTCACTGGTAAAGTTGCATACTTTGTTACCAATATTTATATGTGTAAATTTTTGCAATATATTTTTAAATATGTAATTATAATTGCACATTATCTGATTATAGAACATAAGAAAAGATTTATATCATTAAATTAATATAATATCACAAATATGTTTAAAATTAAACTTATTGATAACTTGAAGTCATATCTTTTACAAAATATAATAAAACTACTTGTCAAATTAATTGAAATTTCTTTGCCTAAATGAAATATGGAATTGAAACAGAAAAAATCTAAAACAAATTTATATCATTCAAGTTTGTTAATAATCAAAATGTAGTACCAACTGCGGGTAAACTTACAAGTTGACATTACCAGTGAAAATGCACTTAATAATATACATGATTATATAAAGTCGATAAGTACCAATATTACTTACAAAAATTCGTTTAATTTCAAAAAAAAACTTTGATGTAGTACATAATTTTATATAATGAAATTTTATATGAAATATGATCATTCACTTTTCCGGAACGAGTACAGGTCGAAAGCATATAGTCAACCGTAGATATTTCGCTATAAGAGATTTCAATCAGCGGTCTATTGTATGTTCGTGTATTAAGAATTGTGTGTAGTTTTAACGAATGTGCAGTTGCATTGCATTCGTTCATTCAATTTCGTGCGCTCGGACGTATTATGAATCGATACAATTACGAAATTACTTTTGTATACAATTTTTAGTCACTCTGGCCAGTCTTGAGAAGCTTTTATATAAATTAAACACAAATCATCGAAATTAATAACTATTTCACTGGCGTAACTGTCCCTGATTTTTCTCCGACCGTAAGTGGATTAATATTTTTACGATCGAAATAAAAATCCATTTGAAAGATTAATGTAACGCTATTTGTTTTAACGTCGATTTAATTAAATCTTCGTGACTTCGACCTTAGTAAAGAGCAATTTTCATTTGAATAACAATTGGCTTCCTGTGAACTATTGGATTATAGTTTGCAGGGAGGGACCGATGCGACAAATTGGACTATTACGAACAATGTGCAGTGCAATTGTACGCAACAATTTTTTGAGTTTGCCATGTAACTTCAATTAGGTCTTTCTAATTATTATTCCATATCGTTTGATGAACACCTGCACTGAGAAAAAATAATATCAATTTTTAATAAAAAGTTTACTAATTTGGCATTATACTTACAGACCGTTATTATATAGAAAACTAAATGATTAAAGTTTGTTAAACTAGTTTATTAAAAATAGTAATTGAGGTTTAAAAAAATAAATGTTTTTTAAAAACAATTAAAATTTGTTGAACTATTTTATGCCATTTAACAAACTCTCAAATTGCATATTTTTAAATATATATATTTTTAGGTTTTACTTATTAGTAATTATAATTTTTTTAAACATGTAAGTGTCTCAATAAAATTCACGACTTATTGTCCTTTTTTAATGGAATATCATATGCATCAGAATTTGATTGGTTTACTCATCGAAGTTTAAGGGATTTATGCATTTTGAAGGTATTTTGACCAGTTTGAAATTGAGAAAAAAATACGTTGTAATTGTTACAATTATTATATCCTTAGATAAATAGTGGGAGTTTCTAATTTCTTACTTGCCTAACGAATGTTTTATAATTTAGATTGGACCGAACTAATCCTTAATGAAATGTCTCGATAGTGACGATGTAGAGTTAAGGTTTAATTTATATTTCGTACCGAAAATGACAATTTAAATAACGTACGATGAGCGACACTTTTTTCGACAGTTTCATATCTGATCTGTCAACTTTCTCATTATAGCCGAAAATATTAAAACATTCTGACTTATTTTTATATTTCTTTCTATACTAAATTTGCCATTCTTGGAGATTCATAAATGATTGTGTCTGCAACAATCAGTATTATACGTAATTGAAATGTATCAATGTCACTTTGACCTTTTCCATTAGTTTGCAAAAATGTATATTCTTCTCTTTATTATATATACCAGTTATATATACCAGTGGCTTCTCAGGTTTTGGCTCGGAATTTCTTAACTGGGTGATTGCCTAAAAAATGATCTTCTGTCTCTACCTAAAAAAGTTTAATTAATACAAAATAAGAAGTAAAATTCCACGCTATATTCTGTCAATTTTCACGGAAAAGTTCTTTTAGAACTTGAAAATTCCGTTCGGATCCAAAAAAATTTACAGTGTCTTAACCCTTATGAATAATGAAATCAATAATGATCAATCTACACATTGTAATTCCGATGTAATAAAACGTTTCTATTCAATAAGCATATGTAAAGAAAAGATAGGGAAAAGGGCACTTTCCCAGCATACAACTCTGTTTCGCCAGAATTTATGGAATATTTCAATCTTCGAGAAAGCACAAAAATTCCTTCGCGTGTAGGTCCATCCTTTCGGGCTGAAATGTCAGTCTTTGTTAAAAGAAAAAAAAGGTTTCGTGTGATATTATTTAAGAATTCACTTTTCTGAAGTGAATTGAACATAATTGCGGAATGAAATATTCAACGTTGAATTTGTCGTTTCGCTCGTATTTCGTGTATCATAAACAGGCCGTGCAAGGAGTCTCTTCCCGGATATAACTGTTTCAGGACAATATATTGTAAAAATAGGACCTCCGACGCATGGGTTGCTTAATGCATAATAAAGAAGCGGGACGGCCGCGTGACGTACAGAAGTAAGAAGGGTTTGCAGAGTGGTCTGAAGTGGGTGTATTAATGTTGCATTTCTCCCTGCCACCCGACATCAGGTATCCTCTTTGGACCACTTCGCAATTGCTCTAATGCACTCCAAGTGCCGCAATGTACTAAGACTGTCACTTCACCAGCCCCCGAGCTAGACGACTCACGTTACCATGAAATTCGATTTCTTAACTTGTTCAATTTCATCATATACTTATTACACCTTTAAATGTGATACAGAACATTGTTTCTGTTTTACGCTCTTCCCGGAGAAACAATGCGAACGGCAGCGACATATTTTATATACTTTTCAATGATATTACATCATAGCGCGATGATTTTATTGCGTTCCCAGGATTAAGATCGCTATTTCGTGGGGATTAGAGAGAGGTTTAGTTTAATATCGCGCGATATTTATGCTCTCTAAATTTGAATAAGTGAAAATTTCACTTTTCATGTAAGTGAACTCATTTTTCACTTATTCATTTCACTTTTTTTTAAGTGAACTGAATTACCATTTATTTAAAAGTAAAATTAGATGTATTTTGAAAATAAATCCATTTCACGTTAGAATTGAATTGAAGTTAAAATTCGCTTAAAATAAATGGTAAATATTTACTTTTTTAAAAGTAATTTTTCAATAAGTGAAAATGACTTTCAACGAGTTATCATTAACTTATTTCGTATACTTAATGTTTCTCAAATAGGAAAGTATAAAATAAAGGTTTACTTATCTCTTTTTTGGGTTTTAGAATGATAAATTGTTTAGGAGATACAGCGTCACTCGACGGTTATTAGAATTATAATTTCACTTCAAAAAAAAATCAAAGAATTTTCTCGAGTACTTACATCAATAGTCGCTAGATGGCACCATGTCTATTATAGGAAGTTAAAGTATTGAAAATAGTAATTAAAGATTCATTCAACGCAACATCTCATATAATTATATTCTACACTTTATAAATACATAAATAATTCCAGGCGCAATGAAATTTTGTTGCTATAGCAATACGATGGTTACTTCTTAACTCTAAAACGTACCTTCAACTTCTAATGTTTGTTTCCCTACAACGTGCATTTTTCTTCATTCTTTATGACTTACGCCGAGAAATATTGAAGTGGCTGAAGCTACACCGAGAGAAAAATTAGCGAGGACTATTACTATTTTTCTGTGTTCAGGGCTGAAAACATTCCAGGCGCAGAATCGAATGTTCGTTAGGTGACCAACTCTGATGAATCGATGTCAATGGGAAGGGACAAAGAGAATTCCGAGCGTAGACTGACGCTAAAGGGCAAAAAGAAATGGCGAAAGAAAATTTCAATGGTTAGGGTAAAACACTGAGTTGCGAACACGGTAATGCACTCGATGTTGTTGAAAAGAGAGTGGCGAGGAACGACGAAGAGGAAATCGAGGAGGTTTACTTAGGAATACTTAAGTTGAGCCATCGGCCGTCCACTTCCGCTTCAGTCCTTTTCTCGCACTCCTGGCCTAAGGAGGAAATTCTGCTCGGATTGATCTTTTATATGCCTTCCAACCACTTCTTTTTCAGTTTCGAATTAGATCTTCGGACAGCAGCTCTGCGCAGAAGTATGACATTAAAACAATATTGCTCTTTGATGTCCTTTTGTTCGTTGCAAAAAATATTTTAAGGAATTTGAAATTTAAATGGGTTTAAAAATGGAATCTTAAAAAAAATAAGATTATTCTTGTGGAGAGCAAAGTTTTTTTCATTTCACATGAAATCTGAACGACAAGAAGTGGAATATAATATTTAAGATTTTAAGCCAGTGGAAGCATAAACAGTGTTCTGTTGAATATTAATATTTCGTATTCTTCTTCAAAAATAGAATCAGATTTAAGTTCTAATGTTATACTATTTCATTTACCTTCTAAGCTTGTACAAGGCTTTCATATATTGATAAAAATAATGTATAAAATCAATTTAATCGAAGGAAGAGCATACAAATATCTCTTGGTGGCCCAATAAATACTTATTGTGTAGAATAAATAATTATAGTACAGAATGAAGGAAATTAAGTTTAAATCATTGTAAGATTATCTGGCAGGAATTATTACAGGGGGGTGTTGCGTTTATCGGATCGATTCTGATCGTATTTTTCGTTTCCTAACTACTCATCCGTTCGCTTCATCTCCGCCGAGGGGTTTTTCTACTGCGAATCTATTTATTGTTTATCATGATTAGCAACGAGCGATACATCAATTAAGCCCGTACGGACTGGCGTGTACATACTCGGGATGCACGCGTGGATATACCCTACGCTTGGATATCAGACGTTGGCTAAAAGCTAAAAGCTTTCCCATATTTCATTAGTTTCTCACCGCTTTCCAGGTTCGCTGTATCCTATGCTCGTTTTGGAGCCAAGACCGAATTCTCATTTATGATGTGATGCATCAACTGATTATTCAACAAATCTATTCATGATTGAGTTGCCTTCAAATTTTAATAAATTGTTACACCGAAACGATTTTTACGATTCTCCTTTCAATACTGCAGCGCATCGTGGGTAAATTAGATTAATCGCACGTTGGATAGTACACAAATTTGCTTCTTTGAGTTGCTTTGCAATCGAATTTCTTGAAGAACAGTTATTAGAAAACTTCACGTATCTTGTAGCAATTAGAAATATTGTAGACTTTTTGCGAAAATGGGGTTAAGTGTCAAAATCAAGTTTTTGAGGAAATCAACAATTTGACTCAAAACAGCAAGTTGAGTACCCTATGTAAATAGAGTTATGTTTAGTAGTAGACATTTTAAGCTTCTTATAATATTTCTTTATAGATGGACTATCATCTAAAGCTATACGTAGTTCTGATTAACGTCATCTGTTGTTAAACAGAAAGAAAATCTGACAATTTCTTGATCAAATGATAAGATGAATTTCCATTTAACATAATCGGATTCTGTTTAAAATATTATTAATTTCTAATGTCAGTAGTTTGAGTGATGCCACGTTATGAAACGTATCAAGAAGCGAATTTTCAGAGTAGTTTCGCGCGATGTAAGATTTGAGCCTCGGTTTCACTTTTTTACTTTTAGTTCAACTGACCCGAGTATAATTGGCGCTGGAGCTTATCGCGAATATTGCTTTTATGTAAATGAACACACCCTGAGGATAAGTCAATCGATTTTAAAAAAAAAGTTACCGTTAAATGAAAACGAATAAAATTTTCTATTACTTTTCGGATGACTTTATTAATATTACATTAATTCCTAACTTATTTTGTTAAAGAAGAAAAGTTTTTATAATTGAAAAAAAGTCAATAGGGGGAGTGGATGTGCCATTAAGATTTTAAAATAAAAATGTCTGAATACAGGACTATTTAGAAGTACTATCTAGAAACATTCATAGTATATTCTTGGGGGATTAAAACTTTTTTGATATTCTTTTCCAAAGGTAAATATTTCTGGAATATTTTGGAATTATCAATTATTTTTCAAGAAAGCTTGCAATTTAATTTTCTTAATAAATATCTTGATTGTAATGTAATATATTATATTACATTATAATTATCCATACAAATTAATATCCCGTGAAAATGATTCGTGCTTTAATAATCAAAGATGAATATCGTTAATATGCTTTTGATAAAATGTCATATCACGATCGTTCAAACCCCCATTCATAAATAGACATTTTCATCATCGGGTAAACGAGATAACGTAATGAATTAAAAGGTGTTGCGCGTTAATGTGAAGAAAACGAAAACTGTGTTTTATTTTCATTTCACATTCGTTGTAAGCATGACGATTTAGACGTCATTAAATAGAAACAGTAAGTGCATCGCCAGTCACAAACTGAAAATATCCGTAGCAGCTCTCTTTATGTATCGCGTTGACGAATTCTAAGGGGAATTCTTACAGCCGCCTCATATTTGCCGGCTACACCGGGAAAGTGTTAATGCGCGGCATCATTATATTTATGATCTTTTCAAATATTAATAATTGCGAAAAATCTTTGTCTAACACGCTCGTTTTAGCGCGATGAAGCGAGCTGTTGCCATATTCATGATTAAAACGCATGTAAATATGGATTGAACATTATTGTAATTCGTTGTTTTTTCGTTAGGAAGACATTTTCGATACTTTAAATGTACTCCTAATTTGTTTTCCTTTTTTTTTAAAGGACTAATTAAAAGTAATGCTTTTACTTATAACATGAAGTAAAAAGCTTAAATTGTTAAATTAGATATTTTAATATTTACTCAAGAAACTGTTTAACTGGAGAATATTTGAATTATTACATTAATTAGGAAGATAAATATTTGATATGTTAATAGAAATATGGTCAATAATAATATTTATATGAATTACAAGATTTTCTTTTTCAGTATAGTGGATTAAAATTATAATATTGATTTTCCATCTTATAAATAATTTACAACATATGAAATGATCAAATTATTTCTAATAACATCAGGCATTTATTCAAAGTAGATATTTTTTTAATTAAAAAATAAATTGTAATTTAATAGAATCTGTTATAAATGTATTATATGATATTGCAATAGAAAGCGCTTATTAATGTTATCAAGTAAAATTTTCAAGCATCAAGTGGGATATAATTTTTAAGTAGTCAAATCCAACATAGTAGTATAAGTCTCAGCCTTAAATCTAAACTCATACAATACAAATTCGGATTCAACAGTTGAAAATAAAAAACAAATATTTGAAAGGATTCAATCAATAGTTACAATTGAAAATTTTTCTCTCGCAAATACATTAGTTTTATCAGGTTTTATCATATTAAATGCCATTTTAGGATTATTATACAGGACGAAGTAGAAGTGGGATTAGCTGTGCCTCTTAAGTTGGTCACCTTAAGCCCTCGAACTCGCTCATTTATTAACGCTACGGAACAATCAGTAGTATTTATTTATTAACGAATAGTTAACGGAACACGGGAAAGCAAATGAAGTTCAATTCGGTTCGAATGATAAATAATTGAAGCCCGAGACCCGTTCTTATTTGCGAGGTTTGTTTTGAAACGATAAGATATCGAATTGGATCGAGTTGAAGGGTCTTTGAAATTGCGCCTCGACGTTGACGATGGCCGTAACGTACGAGCGAACTGGCGTAGGTGTTTTTTCTATCAAACATCCAGAGCCAGCGAAAGGTAACTCCTGTACCCACGTGATTCTCCACAATGCATAATTAAGGACGGCGACCCCTTTAATCCTGTAAACCTCGTGTTTGCGTTTTCTCTTGCCGGACGACGACGACGACGACACATGTTGACGGTCCCGGAACCTTTGACCGCGCCAGGACGACTGGAATTACTACTGTAGTTCTCATTCGATCGACAGAAGTCTATCGTTTCAACGTCGACACGATTGGGGCTGGATGAACGTTGTTTCCAATTCCGATAGTAAAACTGGTACTTCGTTCGTTTACATTTCCATCTTCACGCTACGAGATATTCGAGTGAACAGAAAAAAATAATTCCTTTCCAATTGTACTTTCCATTTGTTAATTAATACCTTGTTTTAATAGGACATTTTTGTCATCCATTGAGGATTAATTAATTGTTAGGCTTTGGGATGAGAAGGTTGTTTTATTATTCTCTTAGTGGAAATAATAAGTGTTGGAAATTTATTGAAATTGAGTACTCTTCTTAAAGACTCATAAAGACTTATAAAGCTATAGGGGGTGGTATTGGTCACCTTTGATATAATTCGTCATTTAAACATAAATTTTATTCGACCAGTCATTGTGGTGACATTGCTACTCAATAGTCAACTATTCAATGGTCACTCACTCGTTACTCACTGGAGCACTGCTCACTCACTCTCTAGTCACTATTTGAATACTTCATCGTTCTTATTCGTGGTAATGGTCATCAATTTCATCAAACCGTTGAATTAAAATACATTTACCCCTTTCTAATTTTGTGACAAGGAATTTTTATACAGCTTAAATTTCACTTCGAAGCTTTTTAAATTTTACGTCTGCTAAATTATTGCTTAAGGTGCAGCGTTAAGTACAAATGGTTTGATCGAAGATTCCCTCGCCTCTGATTTCATAATGAATTTGGTGTTACATAATTAAATGGTCAATGAGTTGCATTTAATTTTAATTGCTCGGGAACGGCCGAGTCTTCGGTTAAGGGGACCGAGGAGTGACCGTCTAAACTCCCATTCTCGATTTGGTGACAAAGTTGCCGCGGAAATGAAGCAATAGTTCAGCCGGGGGATGTTCCGAAACGAAGGTAAAATGATGCGGTCGGTTGCTTTAGGGACGTTCGCGGTGGGGGGGGGGGGCGGACGGGAGCGCTCGCAGTAAGGGTGATTCGGCACCAAGTCTCGACATCTCAGCGTTTGTAATTGTAACGACGTCGTTAGTGTTGCCGGCTCAAACCGTAACCCATCTGTAAAACAGTATTATTTGTGAGTTTGCCTCAAAGCTACACGGTCATTATACCGACGTCGCTTTATGACCATTGTTGCTCGCATTTATATTTTCGTCTTTTGCCTCGTCCTTTTTAACGCGATCATTTTACTGCTTTTTAACCAAAAGACTTTCCACGTAGTTTTTGTTTGAGATCCAGGACGCCGTCGAAGTTGCAAAAAAATAATCGAGCCCTCGTCGGGTTGAAGTTTCGCTTCGGGATCGTTAGGTTACTTAACTGTAACGCAAATCAAGTGGAGGGTTTTATTTATTTATTTTTTTTTATTTATTCAATTGAAGCCTCCTCCTTAACTTTTCTCTTTGTAAATTTGTAGTTTTTGACATTCATTTTAGAGTTACCGAATGGTTATTAAGCCTGGTGAGGACTATCAGAATGAAAATAAATATATGTTAGCGGTTCGTCTTATTCATAGATTTATGATTATATATATTGAAAGTACTCATAATTAATGTTAATGAAAAATAATTATTTAAGGTGAAATGTGAATGGATGGCCAACTGATTGACATAACCTCCTTGATAATACATATCTGCAAATATATTATAAAATAACTATTAATTTAAAAAGAAGCAATGTCTGTCAAAAGTTAAACATAACTATTCTTTATGTATTGCAACTTTTCTCAGAGAGTTATATTCTGGCATTAAAATCTAACTTCTAAATGGTTGAGGAAAGAAGTTCCAAAAGGTAGCTTTATGAAAAAAACCTTGCAGTACATAAAAAATAGTTAACTACTCTTAACTATAACAATAACTGACACGGGGTACGGAGATTCGTTCGCGATAAAATTTTTGATACGCGAATCTGACTTCTTTAACCCAACTACACATATTTGCTTGGACCATAAATTGTCTACAATAGAACGTCATAATAGTGGACTCGTCCGCGTAACGGTCCGTCATTAAAATTGACCGAATATAACCAAAGGGACGCAAAGTAGGCAAGTTTTGCCGCGCCCTTGTTGTATCTCAATTTATGGACATTTCTCGTAAAAGTATCCCGGCGTTAAAGCGTGGAAAATAGCTCGAATACAAGTGTAACCTGATTATTGGCATGTAAGCGAGCGACGGTGGAAGTCGTTAAAATAGCTCTTATCGGTTTCGTGCGAATCCTTTCGTTATTAAACTATAAACTCGCTGGATATTTGGCGTGCTTCTATAAATTAGACCACTCGGCTTTTGGAGCTCGAATTTCCGGATAGGCCAGATATGCCGCGGAATAGTTAAGCACATACCAGCGTCTATCGGTTCCGCACAATTCTGTCTTCTTCTTCCGAAGGCTTCCTCTTTATCTATCTGTCTATTTAACGGTAATCCGGTCTCGCTCGGCCCATCTGTTCGTCCCTTTTTCTTTGGCCCTCTCTATACCTTACTACCTTACCCCCCTCCCCTCCCCTCCCCTCCCCTCCCGCGCTGATAGCCCTTACTAAATAGTTCGATTGAACGTCGTCGAGTTATCCACGCGAATCATGTAACTGCATGAGATTATGCTCCCTGGAATTTGCACTTGGGATGCCCTCCCTCCCCCCAACACAAACCCGGCATCACACCGTTAACTTCTGATTTAGCGTAATAATAGCATGAACGTGAATTATCTTATCGAGGCCGGTTGCTAAAGGAAACGGACATCAGTATTCGTGGGTCGTCAATTTTGTATATATTCATCCATGGAAATTGCAGAAATTCAGGACTGTTTAGATTTTTTTTTGTTTATATTTTTCCATCGCGTAATGATCATCCGATTTTTAACCGATTTAGGGTTTTGGTTTAGCCTTGCTTTTGTCATTGATAAGAATGTGTTCGCCTATTAAGGAATGCGGGATGGACTCAAAATAATTTCCAGATTGTTCCCTATGGAAGATGGCGAACATTGTTGAGGTGGATGTTACACCTGGCTTTATGAGCAAAAAATGATTTTATACTTATGAGAAAAATGTGTGTGAAGGAAACTGTCTAGTTAGGTTTCTATTAAAATTAATATGAATTTTATTAAAATTAATAGGAATTTTATTAAAATTAAGAATATTCTACAAAAACTAGTTTTGTAAGGTAAATGGTATCTGCATACCTTAAACCTTTGAAAGTACCTATTAGGGTATTTTCGAAAGAATAAATTAAATATTCTCATATTACACGGAGAGAAAAGATTATTAAAAATTGATGACATTGTTAGTAAATTGGTTATATACTTGCAAATTTTTAGAAATTACTATCTTTAGTTAGCAAAACGTACCAATTTGTTCACAATTATTTTTAAAAAGCTGACACTTTTTACTAACTTAGAATAGTAATTTTTCAACCTTTTTCCAATAAAAGACCAGTTTACTAGTAATGTCAGTAATTTTTATTAATCATTTTTCTCCGTGTACTTATAAAATTTAGGATTATGACCTGATAAATTGAACTTCCAAATATTCTTTTGTAGTTCTCCAATATCGCCTATATAATATCAATTATTTTCCTCGATAATTTGTTGAGTGACATTGCTGTAATCAATTGTCATTAATTGACAATTTTGACGATTAAAAAAAGGGCCAACGCTTGGAATATTTATTTTCATTTTCACGGACTTTTATTAAAATAGCAGGTTTTATTTTGAAGGACGCAACACCGGAGCTTGTAAAATAGAACAGATTGAGGGGGTAGCGTTGAGAGAAAGAGAGCAGAAATAGTTCAGGCAGAAACTAAAAGGAGGAGGCACCGGCGTGGTACTTCGTTAATTGGCACTAATTACGTCCTTTAATTATTGTATTCCGCTTAAAACCACTGACGGGCTCTTGGCGGAGATAATTCAAACAAGCTAAATAAATGTTGAGCTCAAAACGCAGAAGTTTGGAGCATGGATCGTAACAACGCGGCACGAACAATTTTTTGCTCGTTTACAAAACAACGCGGGCAAGATTATTATCACTCTTTTTTTTCTATTTAAGTTTCAAAATGCTGATTAAGTTTCATATTGTTGTGTTTCTAACTTCTTAATATCGAACATTCCGCCGATTTATCTAAAATTAATTAATTTCTAATAATCGAATTCCTAAATTTATCGTTATTGACTGGATAGCAATATTTATAATTATATCTATCATTATGTAATATTTAATAATTCAAAAATTGTTACCATCCCGTTTTCTTATTTGTAGAGAAATTATCCGTTGAAAGTGCTGACTGATTGGTCGAGATAAATTTGGAAATTTTGTTTTTCCCCACTCAAGACTTTTCTTTCGCAACAGGTGTGGAATTTAGGAAATAAATGCATTTAATTTGATAGACATTTGGCCGCTGATTCTCAATTGCATTTCGTGATAACTGCTGCCAACGTATAGTTCGGTAAACTTTGTATGATTAATTAGACTACAGGTACAACGCAGAGAGCACCATGTTATACTACAACGGTTGCAAACAACAGCGTCTGATATGAACTCTCGTACGAGATTAGGTAGCGCAGAAACGTGAATTTTCGAGGTTACGCTAAACCGCACTCGGGCTGAATTAGAGTTGATTTAATTTTGTATATATAATTAGTATATATATTAATAATAATTAAAGGCGAATTTTAACTTCTGACCGGTCTTCAATATTTAAACTCGGTTTTACATTTATACTTTATGAAGGGTTACCTTTTCCGCAGCTTCGTCTCGATCGTTTTTCAATCTCAATCAATTGCAAAAAAACAACCCTAGTAGAAATGAAACCCATATTGTCTATATATGGTCCAGATATGTTTTCACAATTTCGTATAAGGGAATAAAAAATTTATATATGGACATATATGTTTTCCCTTAATCTATAATTGATTTCCATATAAGGAAATTATTAAAAGCATGTAAGGCTAGAATATTATATCAATTATTGCCATGTATCGACCATGTATGGCCATATATGGATTAAGGGAAGACATATGTTTATATATGAATTTTTCATTCCCTTTTATGAAATTGTTAAAACGTGTATGGACCATATATTGACTATACACGTTTAATTTTTATTAGGGAAATTATTTGCAATTTCGAGAATCCCTTATTTTTAATTTTGCAATTTCTCTCATTCAAAATAATTAAGGAATTTCCCTATTTTTTTTTAACATCGCAATCCCGTGATTCTTCCTTTTTCAACGTCGCAATTTTGCAATTCCCATATTCCCACTTTCGCAGGCGCGTCATTCCCCGCGATGATACACTTTTGTTACACGTCAGAAATGTTTAATCCGCTTTGAATGGGGGATAAAATGGCGAAAAGGATTCCGCCCAAAATGTGCCTGCTGATTTTATTGACACACGCTTACGACTTTATTGCAATTATTCCATGGATTATTAGAATTGACTCGTATTAATCCCATTGATAATTCGATGCCTTTCGATCGACTTAAATTAATTGATTAAATGAAGTGTGAACAAAAATAATAATAAAAAAAAATACTTGGAGTAAACTATCGATTGTTCAGTTGTCATTAAAGGGGGAAAAGTATCTTGATCGAATGCACTTCGAATTTTCACAGCAATCCAGTGGAGTGCATCTTGCTCGTCCAGGAATGTTTGGCCTGAAATTTGCCTCAATTCCGTCCATGTATTTTTCAACTTTTTTAATTAACTGTTATAAACGTAACAACGGTCGTTGACTTAGCGCAGAAGTATTTTATTTGATGTGGATACGGTTGTGCAAAAAGAGCGTTTATTACAAAATATTTCATATAATAAATTGAAACGCTACGTTTGGACGTTACAATTACAGAATTGAAATAACTCGGCTGATACGCGCGGAGAAATGGGTTAATACGAGCGTGGTTAATAAATCATTAGGCAGTTGTAGGTCCTTGTCGGACGAGGATTATAATTATAAAAAAAAAAAAAAAAGAAGGAAGAAGGAGAAAAAAAAGGAGAGTAAATTAAAAAGCATTATATCAAGTGAATAATGAAGCTTTATGAGACTTCGAGTGGGGACATCAGAGAAAGTGGTAAAAAGGAGAATATTCTTTTTCCTTGGAGCACACTCGTGATTTTTTATTTATGTCTCTGAATCACGCATGGTACATTGAAAATAAGCATTTCGCTGACTTTTTGCTTTGATGTTTGCTTAGTGGCTCTTATGCCTCCCTTCATCTCTTGACTCTTGCATCAATTAATACCAGTAAGCCACTCTCCAGCATCTCTAGCGTAGTAATGCATTAAAATGTCAAAAAGATTAGAATAAATATGGAGATCAATTAATCATTTTTATTTAGCCAACAAATGACCCACATTTTTGCACGGAAATCGACTGATAATTTTCAGGAAGAGCTGTCTATTCGACCTATTAAATTTAAAATTACAAATTTAACTCTTTTAATGTATAAGGAATTATAATTTTCTAGACGAAATAAATGCATCACTTTTTTTGTAATTGGAAAATATTTTTAAAAAACTCTACTTTGATTGCATCTTTCAACGATTAAATGTATTAATCATTTCAAGGGATTCAGGAAATGTGCATATTTAATTCAGGTGAAAGTGTAACTTTCAATAAGATTGCTTGTTTCTCTTCTCTCATTCGTATGTCTATAATTAATCCTTGGTATATATACCATATCTACAATGAAGTATTGTAAAATTAGATTTTTAAATGTGTAATTTCACATATTTAATACTAGAAAAACTAACAAAACGTGGAAATTTATATTGTTGGGTTTTGAAAAGTAATTTTTTAACACGTGTACGGAAAGTACCCAGTTTCTGTCCTATTTAGGAGAGGGAGATTGACTGGTTATAGACGAAGACGGAATCTAGTAGTTTTCCACCCTAGAGTGGAAAAATATGTAACTGTTTTATAAAATATTAAACTTCTATATTATTTAGAGAAATATAGTAATTAGAATTAAATAAATAACTTGTAATACTTTGAAATGAAGCAAGCAAAATGGTGACGGAAACAGCATAGCGCATCGTACTTGGTAACATTGTTTCAATTAATGAAGACCGTTCGACATAATGCAATAAAGCTGAACGAATTAAATAATTGCGTCGAATTTAAAGTAACTGCATTATTCCCTCGAGATTATCGCGCGAATCATTATTACGTCGCAAAGTAAAACATAAAGATTTACACTTACGTTAAAATTAGTAGACTTTCGGGCGTCGAACTCGTTACAGCGACCATTTAGAGGTTAGATTTTTGTCCCAGGAAAACAAGTTCTAAAAGAAAACATTCTAAATACGTTTAACTTTTGACAAGCTTTGCGTTTTTCTTAAATAAATTTTTATTTTTTAATATATTTACAAATACGTATTATTAAGGAGGTTATGTCAATTCGATGTTAGCCATCCGCTGACATTTCATCTTAAATGATTAATAACTTTGTACGTTATAAAATTCCTCGACTGAAAATGAAATCTTAAATTACACCACGATTCTTTTTTTTTATATCAGTTATCCAGATGAGGGTTTAAGTGGCGTTAACGTTGTTATCACCCAAGAAATTTTCGAGCAGTTTGAGCAAACGAGTGTCCTCGTGCCGTACTGTAATTTCCAACGACTTAGACGATCAAGTGTCCGAAAATTTTGTATGCCTGAAATATTCGGCGACGTAACGCGCGTTTGTTCGCGCGAAAACTGTTTTTGCAATGGTTTTGAGGAAATTAAACAAATCGTCGAGCGAACGAGACCGCATGAGAATTGGCGCCTCAATAATCATGTTGCGAGAGCCGCGGTAACTTGGGGCAGGGGGGGGGGAAGGGATTCTCCCGCGTTTTTCCATGAAAGTGCAAAGCTTTTGATGCGATACGTTCGTTTGATAGCTTTTGCAATTAAAGTACCAAATTTGCTGTTTATGAAGTGTTAAGCGCGGAGGATATTACACCGTTTAAATGATTAGTCCAAAAGTCAACTTCAATTTGTTCAGTTGGGCGAAATTTGGGTGATTAAATTAAACAAAAAATAATATTAAAGCAAAAATTATGACGAGCAATATTTCAGGATAGTTGATATTTTAGTAATATTTATATTTATATTTATAATGGGATATGCATTCATATGTATACTGTACAATATATTTTAATGTAACAACCCTAGTCCATATACATATATGGTCCATATATGTTTTAACAATTTTTAATATGGGCATATATGTTTTTCTTTAATCTATATATGGCCATATACGGTCGATATATGGCAATAATTAATATAATATTCTAGTCATATATACAATTAATAATTTCTTATATGGAAATTAATTGTTAAAACATATATCGACCATATATGTTTCATTTTTACTAGGGAAGAGTCAGTCGACGTCAAAAAATGTATGTGGAACTTTTTTTAGCATCATTTCCTAATATTTTCATCAAGTCCACGCTGTTTTTGCACCAATTGCGACAATAATTTTCTTTTTTCTAAGCAACTTCACGAGTGGCAGGGTTACTTCTCATTACTCGGCGAGCTTTCCAGAATAATAAAGGGTCCAAGTGTTTTATGCGCGTTTTATCTGTCGATCGTAAATTTCAAACAATCATTCACCGGTCTCTTTTCAATAATTCACTCATAATTGCGCGATGCTTTTCCCTCCAGCGTGTAGATTAATATTTGATTATTTCTGTAAACGATCTGTACTCACGTAGGTGCCATAGACGTAAGTTCAATGTACATTTGTACACGTTTACAATCAAGTCGCATCGCCCTAAAGAAATTCACTTTGAAAGTCGCGAAATTTCGCAACTTTTTGCTTAAACTCAATTTTCCGGGCGTGGTTTTGGAATAAACTCTCTTCGTAACACTTTTCCAAAATTTTCAATTAACCCGAAGCAGGAAAATATTTTTAATTTATTGTTGAATCTAAAAGCAAAGTACTAAGTTACTCATTTCTTTGTAAAATTCTTCCAAAAAATTGAAAATTTTAATACATTTACTTTATAACGAAAATATTTTAATACTGATTCTGAAATATCGCACAGTGATAATATAAATAGATTGAAAGTTGAAAATTGAAAATTCAAAGATTTTCCTAACGTTATGTAGTCTTCATAAAATTTTACAAGTCAGCTACATTGTTGATTGAATTAATAATCTATTAATCCATACAAAAAAATAATTAAAATGATTCATCTTACAATTAGCATTACAATATTTCAATTCGGTTATAATAAATAATACTTCAGTTATAAAATATATAAAATTATCAACGTAACAGCCTTCACGATGGACGATAGGGTTAATCCAGGCTCCAAACGGCACTTTTCCCGAAAGCCCATATAGGCTTTACAAATTTCCGTACAATAATTCCCCCCGGCACAGTCGAACGTCAGAAATAAACACGTCTCAAATACCGAAACGTCTTCGGGTCTTTCGCGCTCGAAGTTCGCCCGGAATCCAACGTATTCCATACACGTGCGATTTTGAATCTCTGTAATGAACGAGCCCTAATCGGATCATAATTTCGGCGGGTAATTTTGCGAGAATCCCGAGGACAATTTGGCATTCCTAGCCTCGCGCGCTTCTCCCTTTATCTCATTCGATGCGGCGCGCTCTCTCGCCCCCCGGCTCTTGTATCTTACATCTCTTCCGCTATCTATCTTTCCATCTCCACCACTAACGCGCGTCATGACATCACACGTCGCTAACTAACTCCATAACCCCTTCCCTCGGATGTCCGGGAACAGAGGGTGGGTGAGGAGGGCAGGGGGGTTGGGGGGGGGGGGGGGGGGGGGGGGGGGGGGGGGGGGGGGGGGCGGCAGTTCGGATCTCACGCTTTCTGCATTCGTGGCGGTACGTGACCATGTCCTCTTACCCTCGTGGTTCCATTCGTTCTCTAGTTTCGCCACCCCCCCCCCACCTCGGCCTCGTCCTCGTCCTCATCCACCACCCACCCACCCCTCCCCCACACCCCTAAATCCGCCTCTGCCACCTTCGCCAGACTGGAGTCCCGTGCAATCAGTTCCCGTAATGCCGCGATTCAGGGTTCATCAGGGCGGCCATTTTCCTGACACCCCTTATTACCGCCATTTTGTCGACGCCGACGCCGCCCTATATTTTACCTATATACTCGGCAATAGTTGTTACACGTGTACGTTGGCTCAACTGCACGTATGAAACCGTCGGCTTCTATCCACGTTTGATTGACATAAATGATTCGGATTTGGATGATTCAGGGAAAGCCGAGGAGGTGGGGGTGTTGGAGGAGAGGGGGTAGATTTTGGAGAGTGTAATGGAGAGGGAATTAGTTGTTATGAGGGATTTTACGGATGGCGAGATTTATAATTCGATTGTGGTGCGAGCGTGTAGTTTGTACAGTTATTTTTTGAATATAGTGAGATGTCACTTGTGGGGGGGAGGTTAATGAAAGAATTCGTAGTTCGGAAATGTCCCACCAGTCGTGGGTGCGTAGGGGGAAGTTATTGATAGGAAGTTGAGGTTAGAAAATGATGGAATGTAATATGTTTTTGTAGTAAATTAAAAAAATTATAGGGCTTGTTTTGGAAGAAAAGATTTTTAAGGTGTAATGTTAATGGATGGCCAGCTCAGAATTGACATAACCTCTTTAAGAATACGTATCTGTAAATATATTATAAAACAAAAATTAAATTAAGAAAAATATGATATATATTAAAACATTAAAGACTTTTAAATATTTTCCAACTAGTTTCTATGTATTTTAACATTCTTTGGAGAGCTATCTTTTGCAACTCGTTTTCATGGTACTAAAATCTAACCTTTAAATAGTCGATAAAACGAGTTCGAAAAGATAGCTCCACGAGAAAAGTTCTGATACATAAAAATAATTGAAACTTATTCTATCCTATATTTTATTTATATTAAATATTTCTTATTAGATATTATTTATATTAGATATTTTTATTAATTCAAACTTTTTTTAATTTCGATTATAACTTCCTAATTACAATAAGTTACAAATTCGCAATCAAATTACGGTAAAACACTTTAATTACTCTCTCTCTCTCTCTCTCTCTCTCTCTCTCTCTCTCTCTTTTCTCAATCTACCGAAATAAATTTCATACCAACTTCATTAACATTCTCAATTATTTTTATTGAAATTAATTCACCGAATAATTTGACCCAAGAAAACTAGTATATTAGAAGAAAAATAACGCTCATAGTCGAACATTTTTTTATTGATTAACAATGATTCGTGCTGGAACGTTTTATTTATTTAGAATCGTCGAACCTTCTAGTTGAATATCTAATTTTCTTTCCGGCCGAGCGTCTGACCTATTTTGGGGTTTTGTCGTATTAGGAATATATTTTTACACAGACGCAACGAGTAACAAAGTTTTCAGCTTCTTAAATATATTAACTTTATCTGGTTTACGTTTCTCTTTAAAATGTAGGCCAACTTTTGCATTTGGAATAAGAGCACGGTATAATCTACGAACGCTCCGCACCTGTCAACTTATCCCGCACATATTTATTTTCATAACCGATCGAAATTGTTTTTATTCGCGCCGACAAATTTTAATTGAATTTCAATTAAACAATTGTTTCTCCTTTTAAATATTAACGGAGCGAGTCGATAACGGGTTCGTGGATGGCTGTACGTACGTAGAAATGATTGGTGCGTGTGATATTTTAAGTGCTCATTTCCGAACGACGTTGCATTTAGAAAGAAAACACGTCGGATTCCCAAAGGAATGTTCTATTTAACCATCGTCTGTCTACTCTGGCGCGGAGTGACGTAACGATATGTAAATTGGCCCAATGAAATTAGAAAGATGGATGCAAATGTGCGGACCGCAACAACCCGATCTCGAATAGCACATTGGAAGGGACCATACGCACACATCGTTTCGTTACATTTTCAATACCAACAACGTTAAATTTCAAAAGCCAATTGCACAGCAAAAAAACACAATTCGAGGAATTTCAAAGACGAATCAAACGAAATTTAATCATATTTAAAGTAAAAACAGGATTAATGACATTTATTTGGCGAGCATAATTATTGCCTTAGGTGATATTTCAAAATCGAGGAAATAGTTTGAATGTTGTGGAGGAAGAAGATCAATTGAAAAGTAATATGATTTTGGTATTAATCGTTTGATTCTTAGGAAAGTTGAATGTATTTAAATATAGAAATTAAAAAAATTTGAGTAAAGAAAATAGTCCGATTAGAATATTTCTATTAAAATTATTACTTGTAAGAATATTCAGTTGATATACAATTAACAAAATGATAGAAAAAAATGTCATTATCAAGGAATAGAAACCGTGACTTCTCAGTCACCAGTCGCACCTTTTACCACCACTCCACTCCACCGTCTATAACTATATTGATTTTCATCAAATTCTAGTATGTGTATCTTTAAACTAAAACTATTTTTTACTCTTTTTTTTTTAATCAAATGCACTCAATATTAATAGAACTATTTTTTACATAAAGCATACTTGGCAGGGAAAGTTTATTCTTATTTTAAACAAAATTTAATACTGTCTATGCAATCAATAGACATTCTATTTGGTATAAGAATATATTCTATTAATCTGAAATAGATTGTTCTGTGATTTTTATTATTTTACGAATAAAGAACAACTTAAATTAATTAATACACTTATAATTTAGATATCAAATAAATAAATTGATAATGCATAAATAATTTTCCGTTGGCAAACAATTGGAAACGTTGAAAAATTTTCAATTGAAACATTCTCGCTGTAATGAAGGGAGCATTAATGTCGCAGTCAAATTAAAGACTCGAAATGTGTAATGTCGACGTTTTGACAACGAAATTCCCGTGCGTGTGATTGGTTCCTTGTTTCAAATAGCGGGGCTGTAAATTTATACACGTTTTTTAGTGCTAGCTGCAGCATAGTTTGGACTATAGAATCGATTATTGACTAGGAGAATAGACTGAATTATGAGAATTGAATGAGTTGGAGAATGAGCCGAACAATAGAATGAAATATGGAATGAAATATGCGTTCTGAGCTACTGGCTGCGGAATGATATGAATATGTAGACAAAGAATTAGTTAGAGCCATGTTTCACGTCGCCCCGCAACTTTGCAACGCTGCTTCACAATTAACAAATTATTTATTATCACTTCATTCGCGATAATTATAATTTAACGTTTATTCTCGCGATAATACTCGTGCACTTTTGGCTCAATTTCGCGAAAAAATTCCTTCCTTCCGTTAAATATCATTTCTTTTGTACTGAGCAAAATATGATAGAAAAAAATTACTGTTTTTCAGATGTATATTCATCTTTTAGTAAAAATTACTGTTTTTTTTTAAAGCAAAGAAACTGATTTTAAATGTTATATTTATAAATAAGATGAAAATTTATTTTTTTAAAGAACTGTAGTATTTACTGAAAGAAGGATATACATCTGAAACACGGTTAAAAATAATAATTTTTTCAGTCATATTCTCAGTGTTTGAAGATGGGTAAATAATAGCTGAATATTAATGTAACTTTTATATATATATTTATTTTTGTTAACATAAAAAGTGACAATATTTTATGATTACATGGGCCATGATTTTGGCGACATAAATTATGACTTAATAAAATGAAACTAGTCTTAAATCTTCCGGCGCACAGATTAAAAACTATCACAATGGATTTGGATGTCGATTGATAAACGACTTCGCAAAATTAAGTTGGCCGAACGTGTACGCGCGCGAGATTCCATAGTATTGCCGCGGATCACCAGACCGGTGCATTTGTGTGCTCGTCTTTTTCTCTCGTTTCGGGGTAGCTTCCTTTTTTTTTTTTGTTTTTTTTAGTGTTTTTTTTTTACCGCGCAACTCGTGTACGCCGAAACTCGGGGTATGATTTTATTAACAAAGGCAATGTAACCCGGGAAACGCAGGATTACACCTAACCGCAATAATTCCAATTTATTTTGACGCGTGGCCATTCAGGTGTGCGCGACGGTGCTCGCCTGTTTCTATTTGGATTGCGCGCGAAGTAACATGTGATTTTTTCCCGCACTTTCACATAAACATGCGATACAAATTAGTCAAATTTTATTTGCCTTTGTTTCGGCCCTGCCATCGAAATTTTGCCAATTAGTTTACTTTAAGGGATATTTCGCGCAATCAGATACGCGTTTCATTATTTTAATAACTTTACGTGGAATTGAAAATATTTTTTCAGTCACTTGATTTGTACGTTTTATTAAAAAAAAAAATATTGTTAAATGAATTAAAATTCATTCCAATCAAAGTATCTTGTAGCATTAATTTTAAATTGTATATAAGATTCCTAAATCACTCTTAAACAATGGAAGTATTTTTTGAATATGTCAATCAAAATGATATTTAATGTTTAGACACTTTTATTTATAAATAATCAACATATATGTCACATATATGGGGCATATATAAATCTTTATATGGGATATTTTAAGCGTGTAATTTTTGTATAGATTTTATTATACTATTAATTAACATTTAACAAATTTACTGAAATAAAAGCTCTTAACATTTAAACACTTGTTACCAACCTAAACGAATACCTATTACGATGCTGGAGACACTTATTACTCCAAGCGAATATTTCCATTACCTTAAATGTCCAACAGGGGTGATCCCTGTAATCAAATATAATAATCACTTATAATCTGACCCGAATTTGAATTCACCGAAGGTACAAATTTATCAATCTACGAATGTATCGTTTTTTTTTCGGGACAGTGTTGGGAATTACCCCCCCCCCCTCCCCTTCACCTCTCCCAAATTAATTTCCACGAAATCAAATTTACCGTAAACGCGCGTCTGCTCGTGTTTTTCCTTTTTTTTTTTTTACATTCCATCCTTTTCACGTACGAAATTAAGGGAAATGTACTTAATTCAAAACAGACATAGGTATTTGATTGCGAATGTAGAGCAGTACACGGTTTAATCCAAGTCCTAAATAACATCAGAACGAGACGGAGCAACTTGTCGGCGGTGCCGTCTCTTTCTTTCCTCCTTGCGTAACGCAATTTCGATAACGAGGAACGAGGAAAGATAGAGGATTCAAACAATTCGCGGAGCGCAGGAGAAAATAGAGAGCTTGATACAAGCCACCCTTATTTAGTACCAAACGTATACCCCGTAATAAATAACCCGAGCTTTCTCAACTGCCACCGGTCGACCCCTCGCGCGCGGGCCAAAGAATATGCATTCAACGCTGATTTGCAATGCAACGGATGAATTGTTAAGTGTATAATGCGCCCTCTGCATTTGCAATTAATGTGGGATACAAAAGTTACTCTTTTATCGATGAAATTCCTTCCCTTTTTTTTCGTTCAATCGAAGGGATTCGTCCGTTATGAGATTAATTAATAATCTATTAACGCGTGAAATAAATAAATTAAACGACATTGTACACGGAGAGAAAAGTAACATGGTTAATTTTCGTGATTACTAAAATTCTGGTTGAATTAACCATATTGTGGTTATTTTAACTAAAAATCAGGTTACTGGAACTAAAATTGTATAGTATTCACAAAAATTAACTATGTGTATAGTTAATATTACTATATTTTTTTATCAGTGTAGCTAAATGAATGTATCCAATTCTCATTGCGTCCATCTATTGGAGTTGCACTCAAATAATCAGAAAATCAATTCGTCAGCACTTGCATTTCGTCGAAAATTCATTTGGTCCAAACAGCAATTCATCGAAGCTTCACTTAGCCGAAACGCGCAATTCATAAAAATTCAGATTTATCATTTAATCAAAATTTCGGTCCATTTAAAACTCCTTACGTCCGATCGGTAACTCTTCAAAGCGTTGTTGAAATAAAAATTGGCTTTTCATCGAAACGAATGTTGCTCCAAATTGACTGCCAGAACTACCTAAGTGAGACGAACGTATAAATTCGAATAAGTCAAGAGAATAGGTATGACTTCTGGAATTTGGATGAATTGAAATCATCGATAAGTTGACTCTTTGAAAATGTAAAGTTTGGATTTAAGGCGCGTTTTCATGAGTCTCAACTAAGATGCAGTAAGTTTTGGTTGGACTGAAATTTTGATTGAACGACCCATCAATTATTGACGAAAATAAAGAAAGGAAAATTTGAAGAGGAAGTGTCACAGGTGTTTCATCAGCACTCTACAAAAACCACCATTTTTAATTCGATCTTGCATCGTTCTTTCTTTCACAAAAAAAACCGCGACGTTTAAATATAAAACTTCCAATATCCTCAGATCGCTATACTTTAACCAGCTCTGAACGAGATTTCATCTGGAACACTTTGCGATTAGCCCGGTGGATCATGTAAATGGTTCCCAGCTACCCGATCAGCGGCTGATTTTGCCGGATCAGAAAGCCATTTGGCTGGCAATCGACATGCCGAATCTTAACGTATTCTCCGATGTTAGGCGTAACGTCGACAAATAATGGTCCCGCGTCAGCAGTCGTTGGACCCGGATACTCCTCGGGCGGACTAGGAAGAGGAAGGCGAAAATAGTCGAAAGGATAAAAAAGCAATCGGGGTAGAGTTCGTCCGCTCCCGGGTGGCTTACGGCTTAGCCACCTCTCGGTAACCGATCGTGGGGCTCTTTTTTTTTCTCTCCCCCCCCCCCCCCCCCCG